>CM062275.1:34461079-34540301 GCA_031216635.1 Dissostichus eleginoides
GAGTTTTACTCCCTACAGGGTGCACTTTGAGGGTTTGAGACTCTGCAGACCGTTCACATGCAGAAGCTACAGAACACAAGGGGACGGGTAAGAACCAGAAAAGCATGACATGGGACCTTTAAAAGATTAAAAAACTAAGAAAAAACCCCATAAATGACAGAATCCATTAGAGACGTTTCAGTCGCTCTTTCTCTTGATTTAAACGGGAATAACTTCCATAGTTGATTATAATTTAACAAATAAATGATATTAAAATGGATAAAAAGTCATATGTACAACAACACTGAAGCTGCTGAAGACTACAACTCCCATGATGCATCGTTGCTGCACCACCACACTAACGGAGGAGCTGTTACCTCACAGTGATGTTCCACAGCGCCCCCTGTAGGTTAAACGTTGCGTTTGGAGCTCTGCAGCTCGGAGGCAGCGGCTTTGCTCCAGAGACTCGGGTCACGATGCTGCCGACGCCGATCCAGCACACCAGAACTAGAGCTGACCCCAGACCAGCCAGCGCCCCCTGGAACACAGGAGGAGAACCAGACTTAAAGAGGCCCAGTTCTGCTCTCTGGTGAGGCACGTTTATTTATACAGCACCTTCAACACAAGGCAATTCAGAGTGCCCCTAGATAGTTTCACCCCCAGACAACACATGTTCCTGTTTCACTGTTCCCTGAACGCATCTTTGATCTGTGATTCTCTCCCACAGACGGTGTGATGAGTTCATGCAAATAACCCCACACACACACACACACACACACACCCCCACACACACACACACACACACACACACACACACACACACACACACACACACACACACACACACACACACACACACACACACACACACACACACAAAGTCAAACATGTTTTCTGCCTATAGCCCACTAATACCCCGTGAGGTGCTTTATTTAAAATATATATTTGTATGTTTAAAAAAACACACATTTATGATTCAATTATTGAGAAAATAATCATCACCATGTTTATAGGGTTTTTAGAAGTGTATTGCGTGTTAGCAGGAAAGGTGCTTCATTAATAAATACAATATAATTCAATAGTAATTAAATATTCAAGTTAATTAATCAATTAATTAATTAATAAAAGATAAATCAATTAATTAATTCATAAATAAATAGAAAAAAAGAGAAATAATTAAATAATCAAGATAAGTAAAAAATGTATAAATAAATAAATAATAAAAAATATGAATAAATGAAAAAATAATTAAAATAAATAAATAATTGAATTGATTTAAAATAAATAAATACAACTCAATTTAAACAGATAATTAATGTAATCTAAATAGATTATTAGATAAATAAGTGTCAGTGTGTCTCACGGTGGAGTTGGCCCAGGGGAAGAACATCCCGAGACAAAACAGACCCAGAACCGGACCTCCAACCATCCCGAAGATCTTCAGAGCCACCTGCAGGTCGGACAGAAAGACGTGTAAATAAACAAAAACAAGTAAACATTCAGTTATTTAGTATTCATTAATAGCGCTGAGTGTTTACTGCAGCACTGAGTCTCCATCAGGTGAGTGAGGAAGGCCATGGCGAGACACAGCAGCCCGTAGAACAACGCTGAGAAGAGAGAGGTGTTCACTTTCATATGTATTCCAGATGTTTCAAAATAACTTGATTCTCCATTAACCTTAGACGAGATCACCCTCCCACTTTAAGACAAGCCTCCATAAGTCTGCTTTTATCTCTGCAGCTCTTATAGGCCACTTTCCTTAAAGGTCACCTATCATTCTATTTGTAGGCAACAGCATAGGTCTCAGATATATACAAATATATAAAAAACATGTCTATGAAGTGTTTTGCTCCAAATACCAAACAGACCACCCATTCTAGCCACGCCTCATATCCCTCTATTTCACTTCCTGTTTCTAAAGTGCTGATTTGGGGTATAAAGCTTTAAAATAAAGAGGAGGGGTCTGAGCTCATGCGGGACCCGGCAGCTACTGTCTAAACTAAATACTGCCTTGATGAAACGCCATATCATGGATTATCAAGGATTATCTCTGAAACAGTATGGAGCTCAAAGGCTTTCTCTCTTGCCGGTTATACCACAAGGTGAGTTCCTTTTCATTTCCTGCTTCTTCACACACATGCTCTCCAGTACAGGTTAGCTCTGAGTGTTAGCGATGCTAATGTAAACACCGACCATATTACGTCCAAAACAGTCGGGCATTGTTTCTGATAGCAACTTTCTGATAGGGCCGTGGGTCCACATTTCAGATATTACGTCATATCGGACGCAAATCTGGATCAGCTCCGTTGTTCCCCCGTTTTTAGAGATTTGGGTACGGAGGAAAAGAGAGAGGGTTTTATTTTCTGACGCTGCGTGAGTTCCCTGACACACCGGGAACACACCGGGGACACACCGGGGACACACCGGGGACACACCGGGGACACACCGGGGACACACCGGGGACACGTGGTGCATGATAGGTCCCCTTTAATAACTGTGGATGCGAAAATACTTGCTAAGGCTTTGGCACGTCGCTTGGAAAATATTCTCCCAACCATAGTTTCGGAGGAACAAACTGGATTTATAAAAGGGACGTCAACTATTTTACAACGTTCGCACCCTTTGAAACATTATCTACTCCAAAAACACCACTGCGACCCCGGAGGTAGTGATCTCACGTGATGCTGAGAAAGCGTTCGATAGGGTTGAGTGGGATTATTTACTTACTGTACTAAGTACATTTTGGGCTGTGTGTGTGTGTGTGTGTGTGTGTGTGTGTGTGTGTGTGTGTGTGTGGCACCACCACAGAGAGAGTGTGAAGGTTTCTATAATGTGTTATATAATTATCACACCTCATTATAGACACTAGAATCCTACGGGATCGCTTAAACGGATTTAGTGCGTCGTCTGCATTTAAAACAGCAGTTAATTGCTTCTGATATGTCAATTAGTGTGTGAGTGTGTGTGAGTGTGTGTGTGTGTGTGTGTGTGTATGAGTGTGTCTGTGCGTGTGTCTGTGTGTGTGTGTGTGTGTGTGTGTGTCTGTGCGTGTGTCTGTGTGTGTGTGTGTGTGTGTGTGTGTGTGAGAAAAGTAAAAAAAAAATAGTTTCCCATTCGTTTCAATGGAAGTGCACATTTTTGGGGAAGATTCTCTAAATATTGAAAAGGATGTAAATGTGGATATTGCAAAGAATAAAATAAAAACATTGCAAAGATGATTGTGGGGACCTCAAAGTGACTTGATCGCTTTAAACTCCGCACACTGAGCTCTGATTGGTCAGCAGGCGGTGCTTTCACTGAGTTGATCTCTTATCCTGGAACCTAACCTGCTCCGGACCAGGTTAGCCGCTCAGCATCAGTTACCATGGAGATCTAGCCCGCTAAGAAGAGAACCAGCGTCGTAGGACCCAGAGTTAACCTGAAGTTAGCTCGCTAAGAGAACATACGGCTTCGTCGTACAGGCCTCGGGTCGATGAGGGGGGGGGTACATGTTGTCAGATTGAGGAAAACATTCACCAGGAGAGTTTTCTTGACTAATAGACTGAATTCTGGGGGTTGGAGCTTAAAATAAATGAATTTGAAAATGTACATGGCACTAAGGACCACCCTACTGTTTATATTAATGTTTGTTGTCTTTCTATTTTGGACCGGACGTCGCTGTAACTTTTTTCAGCGTTTTTGGCTGTGAATAAAAGCACTTAAAGGTGGGGTAGGTGATTCCCTTCAGAAACACTTGTTGTTATATTCCATGGAATGCTCTTAACATCCCGATAGCAATGAATACATAAACACATTTCATCTGTGGAAGCCGTGGCGCTGTAAAAAGCACGACCAATCATCTGAGCCGGCCCGGGTCAGATGACTGGATGGCCTACCTGCCTGTCAGCCTTCCATCTGTGCACACACTTATCTGGTGCCCTCATTGGTCATGTGTGCGTTCGTGTGTGTTGGAGGAGGGGCTCTGTGAGGAAGTCTGAAGGAAGGGGCAGATTGTTTCCGGCTGCGTACTTTCAGATTCTAGCGCACTCGAGCTGCTTTCTCCGTTCTTACCTACCCCACCTTTAAGTATATATTCTTTGTGACTCGAGCGATCTTATTAATTCCTTAGTTATTACATCGACACTTTTTGTAACATCTGGTGGTGGGAAGGTTTTAATGTCACATGCTCATGAGCTAAAGTGTAGAAAAGGCAATGAAATTCTTCTGACCTGAGCTCCTCCAACAATGCATCATGTAGAATAAAACACTAAAATAAAAATACTAAAAATAGTGCAAGAAGTCTATATACATGTCAATACAATATGAAATTAAATAATGTACATTAAGACTAAATTAAATACGGTTTATTGCGGTGATTACTATTTATATAAATAAGTAGATTGCAAGATGCAGCCAGATGGATGTTCTGGATGTTCGTCACAGAGTTCAGGTGGTTAGCAGTCTGATGGCCAGCTCACCTAAGCCTTTGGACAGCAGCGTGGCTCTGGCCTCCGTCATGGCGGGGAATTGAGGTTTGATCAGATCCTCCATCGTCACCGTGGCCAACGAGTTGAAGGAGGACGAGATGGAGCTGAACGGAGAAATCAACATGTTTAGAGATGAAATATCAATTAATCTGCAGGTGGATTTTAAAACATGAGGGAGTGTGTGTGTGTGTGTGCGTGTGTGTGTGGGTGCGAGTGTGAGTAGAGTGTGTGTGTCTGTGTGAGAGTGAGTGAGTGAGTGAGTGAGTGAGTGAGTGAGTGAGTGAGTGAGTGAGTGAGTGAGTGTGTGTGTGTGTGTGTGTGTGTGTGTGGGTGCGAGTGTGAGTAGAGTGTGTGTGTCTGTGTGAGAGTGAGTGAGTGAGTGAGTGAGTGAGTGAGTGAGTGAGTGTGTGTGTGAGTGTGTGTGTGTGAGTGTGTGTGAGTGTGAGTGTGTGTGTGTGAGTGTGTGTGAGAGAGTGAGTGTGTGTGTGAGTGAGAGAGTGAGTGAGTGAGTGAGTGAGTGAGTGAGTGAGTGAGTGAGTGAGTGAGTGAGTGAGTGAGTGAGTGAGTGAGTGAGTGAGTGAGTGAGTGAGTGTGTGAGTGTGAGTGTGAGTGTGTGTGTACCTGAGTGCAGCGCTGAACAAACAGGCCACAAACAGACCAGGGAGTCCCGGCAGCCCCTCCAACATGTCCATCACAAAGTACATCACCATCTGAGGACACATTTAGTTGGTTTGTTCACAAAATCCTAATTGTAGAAATTTAAACAATTATATATTTCTATTTTTACAAAAAGTGTATCGATCTTTTTTTCTATCTGTATTATTTGTTATTGTTGTTTTATGATGTGTTCCTGTCTTCCTGTCTTCCTGTGTTCCTGTGTTCCTGTCTTCCTGTCTTCCTGTGTTCCTGTGTTCCTGTCTTCCTGTGTTCCTGTGTTCCTGTCTTCCTGTGTTCCTGTGTTCCTGTGTTCCTGTGTTCCTGTCTTCCTGTCTTCCTGTGTTCCTGTCTTCCTGTCTTCCTGTGTTCCTGTCTTCCTGTCTTCCTGTGTTCCTGTCTTCCTGTCTTCCTGTGTTCCTGTCTTCCTGTCTTCCTGTGTTCCTGTCTTCCTGTCTTCCTGTCTTCCTGTGTTCCTGTCTTCCTGTCTTCCTGTGTTCCTGTGTTCCTGTCTTCCTGTCTTCCTGTCTTCCTGTCTTCCTGTGTTCCTGTGTTCCTGTCTTCCTGTCTTCCTGTGTTCCTGTCTTCCTGTCTTCCTGTGTTCCTGTCTTCCTGTCTTCCTGTGTTCCTGTGTTCCTGTCTTCCTGTCTTCCTGTCTTCCTGTCTTCCTGTGTTCCTGTCTTCCTGTCTTCCTGTGTTCCTGTCTTCCTGTCTTCCATTGTTCCTGTCTTCCTGTCTTCCTGTCTTCCTGTCTTCCTGTGTTCCTGTCTTCCTGTCTTCCTGTGTTCCTGTCTTCTGTCTTCCTGTCTTCCTGTGTTCCTGTCTTCCTGTCTTCCTGTGTTCCTGTCTTCCTGTCTTCCTGTCTTCCTGTCTTCCTGTCTTCCTGTTCACATTTCCTCTACATTTATTGCATTACATTTGGTTTGAAAATAAGACAAATGAAATGTCATTTATTGATTTATTTTACCATTTGTTAGAAACCACAATTATTGATGAAAATAAAACGGAACTTACAGCGTTCCTGATGGAGGTGTAATACAGGTGTAATCCAGGTGTAATACAGGTGTAACACAGGTGTAATACAGGTGTAATCCAGGTGTAATCCAGGTGTAATCCAGGTGTAACACAGGTGTAATACAGGTGTAATCCAGGTGTAATCCAGGTGTAATAAAGGTGTAATCCAGGTGTAACACAGGTGTAATACAGGTGTAATACAGGTGTAATCCAGGTGTAATCCAGGTGTAATACAGGTGTAATAACTCACAGCGTCCCTGTTGGAGGAGCCCAGCGGGGGGGAATCCTCTCCGCAGTAACGAGCGAACATAACGAGGCCCATCAAACAGCTGAGAGCCAGAGAGAGCTGCAGGGCGGGGAACACCATGTACACAGACCTGGGGGGGGGGGTATTAATATAGAGAGAGGTGAGTGAGTGAGTGAGTGAGTGAGTGAGTGAGTGAGTGAGTGAGTGAGTGAGTGAGTGTGAGAGAGAGAGAGAGAGTGAGAGTGAGTGAGTGAGTGAGTGAGTGAGTGTGAGTGAGTGAGTGAGTGAGAGAGAGAGAGTGAGTGAGTGAGTGAGTGAGAGAGAGAGTGAGTGAGTGAGTGAGTGAGTGAGAGAGAGTGAGAGTGAGTGTGCGAGCGAGCGTGTGTGTGTGTGTGTATTTGATTGAGTGTGTGTGTGTGTGTGTGTGTGTGATTGAGTGTGTGTGTGTGTGTGTAGGTGTGTGTGTAGGTGTGTGTGTGTGTAGGTGTGTGTGTAGGTGTGTGTGTGATTGTGTGTAGGTGTGTGTAGGTGTGTGTAGGTGTGTGTGTAGGTGTGTGTGTGTGTGTGTGTGTGTGTGTGTGTGTGTGTGTGTGTGTACCTCACAGCCTCCCTCTCTGATTTGGCGCTCAGGTATCTCTGCACCTGGGACTGATTTGATCCGTAGAGCGAGAGCATCAGGAACACCCCCCCCACCCCGAGGGTCCAGAAGGTGTGTCGCTCTGTGGGGTCCGGGTTCAGACTAAGAGGGAACACAGTAACACATTAAATAAACCTTAATACCTCAGAAAACAACATTTATTCAAACAGATTTACTGTTGTTGAAAATGTTGTTTAATGTTGAATAAAATGCCGGCTATGTTCAATTAAAGGTCTCCTTTCGTGCTATTTGTAGGCATATATTATGGGGGGGGGAGCTCAGAATTCTATGAGAAACTCAGCTAAATGCTGCCGTGATGAAACTCCATATCATGTTCCAAACCACATCAAGGATTCTCTCTGAACCAGGATGGAGCTCAAACTCTTTCTCTCTCAGGTTTACCACAAGGTGAGTTCCTTTTGATTTCCTGCTACTCTCTCCAGTACAGGTTAGCTCTGAGTGTTAGCATGCTAATGTAAACACAGACCATATTACGTCCAGAACACGTCTCATTGTTTCTGACAGCAACGTTTCTGATTGGCCCGTGGGTGTAAAGCCCGCCCACATTTTAGTAATGTCGTCATGACGCAGCAAATCTGGATCAGCTCCGTTGATCCCCCGTTTTTAGAGATGTGGGTACGGAGGAAAAGAGAGAGGGTTTATTCTCTGACACTTTGAGAGTCTCCTGACACACCGGGGACACACCAGGGACACGCCAGGGACACACCGGGGACACATGGTGATGTAGGGAAGACATCACTTTGTGAGTCTCCTGACACACCGGGGACACACCGGGGACACATGGTGATGTAGAGAAGACATCACTTAGTGAGTCTCCTGACACACCGGGGACACACCGGGGACACACCGGGGACACATGGTGATGTAGGGAAGACATCAGAAAGTGCATTTTGCATAATAGGAGACCTCTAAATAAAGAAGCTCTTGTGTTTCTGGGACTCACTCGATGCCAGCGATGCGGTTTCCCTCCCAGACTTTCCTCCCGACCTCCATCACCCCCCCGGTCTTCTGGACCCCGACCACGATGACGGCCAGCTGCCCGGCGAACATCACCGCCGTCTGGAAGACATCCGTCCAGATCACAGCCTTCAGACCCCCCTGTGGAGAGGAGAGGAAACGGGAGGATTGAACCAGAACTGGACGTGGAACAGCGTCTAAACCAGGGTGGGGAACCTCCGGGTCGTCTACGGTCCGCGAGACCATTTGATACGGCCCTCGAGGTAGACCGCAAAAGAATTAAAGAAGTGAGTGCCTGTTTTTCCTGGCCAAGGTCAGGTTCCTTGAACACAACACGAGCCTAACGTGTCATCACGTGGTATATGTCTCGTCTGACAGGGGTGCAGTTCTGACGGAGAGCACCAGAACGTGGCTCCAGTACCCATAAGGAGCTGCACATGCTGCAGTTTCTGCGTGG
The DNA here is from genome assembly GCA_031216635.1 of Dissostichus eleginoides. Taxonomy (NCBI): domain Eukaryota; kingdom Metazoa; phylum Chordata; class Actinopteri; order Perciformes; family Nototheniidae; genus Dissostichus; species Dissostichus eleginoides. Next base: position 34,469,512 of record CM062275.1, read on the forward strand.
CTGTGTCTTCAGTTGAAAGCCCAGTGGCATCTGCTCATCCATCACACTGATCATACAGTCAATAACGCCATCGACAAGAATATGCTACATTACAGTACTAGTACTTCTGGGTCTTTGTGTGTCATTGAAGCTCGGCTCTGTGTGTGTGTGTGTGTGTGTGTGTGTGTGTGTGTGTGTGTGTGTGTGTGTGGCACGAGCACATTTAGTTTGCGGGGAGTGTTGTTATTAGCATCTGGTTAGCTAGCTATGCTAACGAATATAAGGAGCTTTTTCTACAACCAGGTGGAAGAGAGCTCTCTGCTGACAGAGGCTGAGAGGCTGATAACCTCAGCTCAGTGAGGTAGAGCTCTCTGCTGACAGAGGCTGAGAGGCTGATAACCTCAGCTCAGTGAGGTAGAGCTGTCTGCTGACTGAGAGGCTGAGAGGCTGATAACCTCAGCTCAGTGAGGTAGAGCTCTCTGCTGACTGAGAGGCTGATAACCTCAGCTCAGTGAGGTAGAGCTCTCTGCTGACTGAGAGGCTGATAACCTCAGCTCAGTGAGGTAGAGCTCTCTGCTGACTGAGAGGCTGAGAGGCTGATAACCTCAGCTCAGTGAGGTAGAGCTCTCTGCTGACTGAGAGGCTGATAACCTCAGCTCAGTGAGGTAGAGCTGTCTGCTGACTGAGAGGCTGAGAGGCTGATAACCTCAGCTCAGTGAGGTAGAGCTCTCTGCTGACTGAGAGGCTGAGAGGCTGATAACCTCAGCTCAGTGAGGTAGAGCTGTCTGCTGACTGAGAGGCTGAGAGGCTGATAACCTCAGCTCAGTGAGGTAGAGCTCTCTGCTGACTGAGAGGCTGAGAGGCTGATAACCTCAGCTCAGTGAGGTAGAGCTCTCTGCTGACTGAGAGGCTGATAACCTCAGCTCAGTGAGGTAGAGGCACATCTTCATATGATCATTATAGTTATAAAAAAATAAGAGAATAACGTAAACAGGTATAAAATACTATATGACAGTAAAAAAAAGTTGTTATTAATAAACAAGAATACAGTTTGAAAGGGGAGTGATTTGTAAAATATCCATAAAGAAAATCTGCTTCCAGTTCTGTTTCATCTGGTGTTGAGAGATGTGTCCATAGAGCTCCTCATGTTGCTCTCTAAGTGCACCAGATTGATGCTTTTAACTTCAACATTTAAACATTCCAGCCTCTCTGCTGCTCTCCCTTTCATTCAGATTACAAAGTGAATATTTTTGGGTTTTTTGGACAAAACCTCATTTTATTATTAGCCAATTTATAAGACCTTTAATACTTGTATTAAATATATGCTATTATTTTATCTAAAAGGCCTATTTTTAGCAGCTTATTTGAAATACCTTTAATGCTATTTAAATATATTTTCATGAGCCGATTTAAAATAATCTTTACACCGTTAAAACACATTCTTAAGAGATGTTTTTATATACATATATTAGTTATTTATAATAATTATAATATTTAAAAAAAAAGCTATTACTTACGATGGTTGTGTAAATCATGCAAACGAGTCCGATGGCCAGCACGGCGCCCCAAATCTCAAATCCAGTCACTGAGAGAAAACATGTATTTCATTAATAACTGGGGGAAAAAATCACATGTTAGAGGAAGGGTCGGTAAGAATGGAGAAAGCAGCGCTAGACTTCCTCACAGAGCCCCTCCTCCAACACACACGAACGCGCACGTGACCAATGAGGGCCCGAGATAGGTTTGTGCACAGACGGAAGGCTGACAGTAGGGCTGAACGATTAATCGATTTGAAATGATGCAATTATCAAATCCTTTTTTTTGTTCTTCTTGTGTGTCAGTCATCCACACCAATCAGAAGTGCTGTGCTCCACATGTACCAGCCATTGTCAACCAATCAGAAGTGGCCCATGATAGAAGGTGATAGACAGATTGATCCAATCACCTGCCAAGTATTTCTGAAATACTTTTCCAAATGGCTCCAATGGAGCTTTCCTAGATGGTGGTGAATCAAAGCATCTGAGTCCGGTTAGTAATGCTCCATCACATGTTTCTATCACAGGGTGAATCTGAAGCTTGACTTTAACCCAACGGAAGATTCATGTAAGTTTACTTCTCTCACTCGTAGCTCGGGCTGCGGGGGTGCTGGAGACGGGAGCACGTTGATGCGACCTTCCTAGCCGGAGATATGGCCGCATTTTACAATAAACTTCCATTGGGTTAAAAACAAATATCGCAAATCGAATCGCAATATCTGTCAGAAAAATCGCAATCAGATTATTTCCCCAAATCGTGCAGCCCTAGCTGACAGGCAGGTAGGCCCTCCAATCATCTGCCCCGGGCCGAGACAGATGATTGGTCGTGCTTTTTACAGCGCCACGGCTTCCACAGAGGACATGTTTGTATGTATTTATTGCCAAAGCATTTCATGTATTCATTGCTATCGGGATGTTAAGAGCGTTCCATGGAAGATAAGTGTTTCTGAAGGGAATCACCTACCCCACCTTTAAGTGTTTCTGAAGGGAATCACCTACCCCACCTTTAAGTGTTTCTGAAGGGAATCACCTACCCCACCTTTAAGTGTTTCTGAAGGGAAGCACCTACCCCACCTTTAAGTGTTCCTGAACGGAATCACCTACCCCACCTTTAAGTGTTTCTGAAGGGAATCACCTACCCCACCTTTAAGTGTTTCTGAAGGGAAGCACCTACCCCACCTTCAAGTGTTTCTGAAGGGAAGCACCTACCCCACCTTTAAGTGTTTCTGAAGGGAAGCACCTACCCCACCTTTAAGTGTTTCTGAAGGGAAGCACCTACCCCACCTTTAAGTTTCTGAAGGAAGCACCTACCCCACCTTTAAGTGTTTCTGAAGGAATACCTACCCCACCTTTAAGTGTTCTGAAGGGAATCACCTACCCCACCTTCAAGTGTTCTGAAGGGAAGCACCTACCCCACCTTTAAGTGTTTCTGAAGGGAAGCACCTACCCCACCTTTAAGTGTTTCTGAAGGGAATCACCTACCCCACCTTTAAGTGTTTCTGAAGGGAATCACCTACCCCACCTTTAAGTGTTTCTGAAGGGAATCACCTACCCCACCTTTAAGTGTTTCTGAAGGGAATCACCTACCCCACCTTTAAGTGTTCTGAAGGGAATCACCTACCCCACCTTTAAGTGTTTCTGAAGGGAAGCACCTACCCCACCTTTAAGTGTTTCTGAAGGGAATCACCTACCCCACCTTTAAGTGTTTCTGAAGGGAAGCACCTACCCCACCTTTAAGTGTTTCTGAAGGGAATCACCTACCCCACCTTTAAGTGTTTCTGAAGGGAATCACCTACCCCACCTTTAAGTGTTTCTGAAGGGAAGCACCTACCCACCTTTAAGTGTTTCTGAAGGGAATCACCTACCCACCTTTAAGTGTTTCTGAAGGGAATCACCTACCCCACCTTTAAGTGTTTCTGAAGGGAATCACCTACCCCACCTTTAAGTGTTTCTGAAGGGAATCACCTACCCCACCTTTAAGTGTTTCTGAAGGGAATCACCTACCCTACCTTTAAGTGTTTCTGAAGGGAATCACCTACCCCACCTTTAAGTGTTTCTGAAGGGAAGCACCTACCCCACCTTTAAGTGTTTCTGAAGGGAAGCACCTACCCCACCTTTAAGTGTTTCTGAAGGGAATCACCTACCCCACCTTTAAGTGTTTCTGAAGGGAATCAACTACCCCACCTTTAAGTGTTTCTGAAGGGAATCACCTACCCCACCTTTAAGTGTTTCTGAAGGGAAGCACCTACCCCACCTTTAAGTGTTTCTGAAGGGAATCACCTACCCCACCTTTAAGTGTTCCTGAAGGGAATCACCTACCCCACCTTTAAGTGTTTCTGAAGGGAATCACCTACCCCACCTTTAAGTGTTTCTGAAGGGAAGCACCTACCCCACCTTTAAGTGTTTCTGAAGGGAATCACCTACCCCACCTTTAAGTGTTTCTGAAGGGAAGCACCTACCCCACCTTTAAGTGTTTCTGAAGGGAAGCACCTACCCCACCTTTAAGTGTTTCTGAAGGGAAGCACCTACCCCACCTTTAAGTGTTTCTGAAGGGAATGACCTACCCTACCTTTAAGTGTTCCTGAAGGGAAGCACCTACCCCACCTTTAAGTGTTTCTGAAGGGAAGCACCTACCCCACCTTTAAGTGTTTCTGAAGGGAATCACCTACCCCACCTTTAAGTGTTTCTGAAGGGAAGCACCTACCCCACCTTTAAGTGTTTCTGAAGGGAAGCACCTACCCCACCTTTAAGTGTTTCTGAAGGGAAGCACCTACCCCACCTTTAAGTGTTTCTGAAGGGAAGCACCTACCCCACCTTTAAGTGTTTCTGAAGGGAAGCACCTACCCCACCTTTAAGTAAAATCATATAAATACAAACTATTTGACTAAAACAAATGAAACGTGCTCTGACCTGCGTTCAGGGCGAAGGCAGGAGTGTACACACACAGTCCCATGTACACAACCTGCAGAAACAGAGAGTATTGACTTGTAAACATGTAAATAAACATACTGTACACTGAATTAACCACGTTTAGTTAATTATGTTAAATTATTAATGTTGGTTTTCTTCACTTTTGTTATTTCAACTTATTTTTATAAATATTTTCATTTAAAAAAACAATTAGTTTCTTTATTTTAAGTTGCTTTAAACACAAATATTTAAATACTAATACATTATTTAATAAATAAGTTTGTTTTGGAGGATTCTAAAGTATTTTTGTATACATTATTTGTGTTGTTATTTCCCCCGTTGTTGATGTCATGTTGCTGTAAATAAAAAACAAATTAACAATTTGTTTTTGTTTGGAGAAAACGTTGATTGTTGTTGTTTACTTCAGACTCTGGTTATTATAAAGTGTGTTTGTGCTGTTTATCATGTGAGGCCTTGAACTCACCGTCTGGAAGATGAAGGTCACAGTCCCACAGATTCTCACCGCCTTACTGAACCGCAGCTCCAGATACTGAGGAACAAGAACAACAACAACAACAATAACAACAACAACAACAACAACAACAACAACAACGGTGAGTGCCTCCTCTCGGGATACATTGAATTCATGCACTGTCTCTTTGCTGCAATAATGTACATTTCACAGAAGTGTGTGCAGCTTTTTTTGCACAATATTGAGCAAGATTTGTGGTGTTGAAGATGAGGCAACACAAGTATAATACAACCTAGTGACAGAAGAGAGTATCTGGGATCATTCAGCAGAGGCCTGTACGACGAAGCCGGTTCAACCTAACCTGGATATGTTTGAGTTAGCCGGCTTACCTAATCCAAAACAAACGCGCTCTCGCTAAGCGGTCCTTAACTCAAGCCAGTTTTGCCCTACCTAGTTATGTGCGCGTTCACTAGCAACATTTGACCAATCACAAACATGGAGAAGCGTACTGACAGCGCAGCGTCATACTTCCTGAATGAAAAGTGAACTATAATATTAGACAAATATGAAGAAGTTAAACTTTAAACATCCATGACTTAAACACTTGATCCAGGATCAAAGCCACATAGCTGCACCTGCGAGGTGAATACAGCTGGTGACAGAACAAGTGTTTGAATGCGTCCATTAACAGGTTTATGATATCACTGCCCCGTCTAAGACACGATCTGACTTTAATTACATTTGACTCGAGTGTTTCCTCAACTTAATGTGTTGCTATAAATAATCCTTCTGCATACAGTATGTGACACTGTGAGTGTTGCACGGCCAGATGCGGCTCAGCAGACTCAGATAAGGAGATATATGATACATTATAATGTGATATGAATGATAATGGGACACATCGACGTCTGCACTCACAGTGGACTGTACGTAATGTTACTTTGATCCGGTTACTTGTGTTGTGGCAGATATTTCAGTAAGCTTTCTTAACGCTAATGTTATAATAGTCAGATTGCTCTGAAGATGGGAGGTGATATTCTATTCATGTTCACGTTCACACAGTCGGTGATTTTTGCCAGCCGTCTTTCCTGCAACGGCAGTTTCTCTGTATTTCCTTTCTCCTGTAATATGACTTGATCGCTTTAAACTCCGCACACTGAGCTCTGATTGGTCAGCAGGCGGTGCTTTCACTGAGTTGATCTCTTAGCCTGCAACCTAACCTGCTCCGGACCAGGTTAGCCGCTCAGCATCAGTTACCATGGAGATCTAGCCCGCTAAGAAGAGAACCAGCGTCGTAGGACCCAGAGTTAACCTGAAGTTAGCTCGCTAAGAGAAACTCAGGCTTCGTAGTACAGGCCTCAGGCCTCAGGAGTTTGGGATTTTTTAATAAAGTTTTGCTGTTGTTAAAACTTCAATTTATCAAGATTTTCTCTGTGTTTTTGATTCTTCGTTCCGCCGTGGTGCGTTCAAGCTCCCACTGGGTGAGTAACTGATGCACAGAGGATCATTTTGGAGGTTTAAATGACCTTTAAATGCAGTTTCTAAAGTATGTTTCACCCTGCAGAGACAGAAAAGGATCTGAGGAAAAACTACATTATATTTATTTAGTTTCTTCATTATTTGTACTTTTGTGCAATATGTACAATTTTTAAATGTTATTCCTCGCCGCTACGTTCTCTCTACATAAAGTAAAACACTGTAGTAAAGTAACACCGTGCAATATAAACTCCTCACAGCTGCTGCTTATCTTCCAGACCTTGGGAGTGTACTTATTTTATGAATGTGTGGTTGACTCTTTATTTAATATGTTAGTCTGTTTTTTATCTTTTAGTCTCTTTGCTGCAATAATGTACATTTCCCCGACGTGTGAAGCATTTTATTCGTATTTTCCGAATGCGTTGCAGCTTTTTTTGCACAGTATTTCTGCTGTTCAAGATGAGGCAACACCAGTAAAGTATAACCTAGTGACAGAGGAGAGTATCTGGGAATATTCTGCAGGAGATTTTCTCTGTGTTTTGGATTCTTCGTTCACCTTGGGGCGTTCAAGGTGAGTATCTGATGCACAGAGGATCATTTGAACTCTTCCTCTCACCTGGTAGGCGCTGGTGATCCTCAGTCTGTACAGCACGGGGATGAAGATGTGAGCGGGGATGAGGAGGCCCAGGAAGTAGCTGCAGCCGAGGAACCAGTACTGCGTCCCGTGAGCGTAGACCTCCCCCGGGACGCCGATGATGGCCACGGCCGACTGGAAGGAGGCGATGAGAGACAGAGACACGGGGAGACAGCTCATACTGCGGTCCGCCATCAGGAACTCCTGCGTGGTGCGCTGCCGCCCCCCCGCCAGAGCGTGGTACAGTCCGATGGCCAGCGAGGCGGCGAGGAGAAGAGAAAAGATCCCGTAGTCCAGAGGAGCAAAACGCTTCTGCAGGGACGCGTCCATCGAGAGTCAGAGATCAGAGACTGGAGACATCAGGAGGGAGAGAGGAGAGATGGTTATAGGTGTGTGTGTGTGTGTGTGTGTGTGTGTGTGTGGGAAGGCACCTGCAGAGGGGTCAACATTCAAAACAAGCCAACGATTTTTGTTACTTTTATAGAAATGTATGCCTGGAAAAATAACTTTTGTGACAGTTTTAAGGGATTTAAAAATATATGTGTGTGTGTGTGTGGAGGGGGGAGGGGTGTGTGTGAGTGTGTGTGTGTGTGTGTGTGTGTGTGTGTGTGTGGAGGGGGGAGGGGTGTGTGTGAGTGTGTGTGTGTGTTAGGGATGCCAGCGATTATTCGATTTTTCGAATATTCGTTACAGTCTCCATAATCGAAAATTATTATTAAAATTCGATTTTATTTATATATTTTTTTATTATTATTTATGTTTTTCTTTTTTTTCTGGCTTAGTTTCAACCAAAATATAGACTAATGCTAATAATAGTATTAATAATTGTAAATGGCCATTGGTCACACCACCAGTTTGTTTTACTGTAAACTTGGAGGAAGCCAGCAGCGCAGAGCGCAGAGTGCAGACTGCTGCTGCCTGCGACACACCGACCCCGCCCCCTCCCCTCTCCGTCACACGTGCGATTGATTTATTGGCAATATACAGAACAGTGAGAACAACACAACTAAAGATGAACAAAGCGGCACGTTCAAAGGAGAGTTCCTCGTGGAACTATTTTTTTTTTCTCTCCCGCGGAGGGGGGGGGGCGGCGAATAATCGATTAATATTCGCCAGGGCTGTCCGATATTCGAATTTGATCATGGTCAGTTTCTGGCATCCCTAGTGTGTGTGTGTGTGTGTGTGTGTGTGTGTGTGTGTGTGTGTGTGTGTGTGTGTGTGTGTGTGTGTGTGTGTGTGTGTGTGTGTGTGTGTGTGTGTACATACTCAAGGTCGTCTCATTCAACAATGCCTCTGTACTGCAAACACTGATTTCATCATGTCTGTCTGAGTGAATTAGATTAGATAGAACTGTATTAATCCCGAAGGAAATTCTTTGTGTGTGTGTGTGTGTGTGTGTGTGTGTGTGTGTGTGTGTGTGTGTGTGTGAGCATTGGAAGAAGTACTCGGATGTTATAATTAAGTACATTTAGCAAAACTATGGTGTGAAAAATACTCTGTACCAAAAGTTTAAAGAAATCACTTTTCTTGACACACACAACACACACACACACACCACACACACACACACACACACACACACACACACACACACACACACACCACACACACACACACACACACCACACACACACACACACACAGTTTCTCAACTTTCCCCCGCTTAACTGATCCAGAAATACTGACTGAGAGGGGGGGGGGGCGTTTAAAAACAGCAGTGACCTCTAAATCTGCTCTTGTTGTCTTTCAAGGTCAAAGACAACAAGAGCAGATGTATTTTTAAACAGGAGCAGATAGTAATAAGTCTCTCTCCTGTTGATGAGCTGCTTCTCTCTGCTCTAAGTCACAAGTGAATATATTTCAACAATTCAGGACTTGATTCAGTTTTTTCTGACGTGTCTTTGACCAAATCATGAATATAAAGAATCATAAGCAGATTGATTCATAATGAACATAACTGTTAGTTAGTAGCAGCCATAGTTTAGAGAACAGTTACATATTATAACTGAAATTGGGCTTTTAGATCTTAAACTATTCGACACACTGGTTCCATGAAACCCTGAGACTCTGAGCGGAGTGAGAGTTCATGGCCTTGGCCTGGTTTATTTGTTGATATAAACTTTAACTTCTGTGTTGTCTATTATTGAGATAATATGTCGAGTAATCAGAGCGACCTTGTGAAAAAGAACCAGGTGTCCTTCCCTGTTTAAATAAAGTCTGTAACAATAACATAACCAGAGGTGTAAAGTAACTAAGTATAATGTTCAGATACTTGTACTTTACTTGAGTATTTCCATGTTATGCTACTGTGTACTTCTACTCCTCTACAGTTCAGAGGTACATGGTGTACTTCTACTCCACTACAGTTCAGAGGTACATGGTGTACTTCTACTCCACTACAGTTCAGAGGTACATGGTGCACTTCTCCTCCACTACATGTATTTAATACCTTTAGTTACTTCACAGATCTGGATGAATGATGTGAAATATAACCAAGTGTTAAATCAGACTTTAGTTCCACCTGGAGTAAATCCTCAAGCTACCCTGCAGTATACAAAGCCATTCAAACTAGCTGCACCTTTACCAGCTTTGAGAACACTTTCATGATCAATCATTATAAAACATATCATATATATTATTCTGAAATGGACCAATCTGCACAATGACTACTTTCACTGTCGCTACTTTCACTAGATTTTGATGAGAATACTTTTCTACTTTTACTTGAGGAACATTTTGAATGCAGCACTTTTACTGAAACAGAGTATTCCTACACTCTGGTACTTCTACTTTTACTCAAGTACAAGATCTGAGTACTTCTACTTTTACTCAAGTACCAGATCTGAGTACTTCTACTTTTACTCAACTACAAGATCTGAATACTTCTACTTTTACTAAAGTACAAGACCTGAGTACTTCTACTTTTACTCAAGTACAAGACCTGAGTACTTCTACTTTTACTAAGTACAAGATCTGAGTACTTCTACTTTTACTCAAATACAAGATCTGAGTACTTCTACTTTTACTCAAGTACAAGATCTGAGTACTTCTACATTTACTCAAATACAAGATCTGAGTACTTCTACTTTTACTCAAGTACAAGACCTGAGTACTTCTACTTTTACTCAAATACAAGATCTGAGTACTTCTACTTTTACTCAAGTACAAGATCTGAGTACTTCTACTTTTACTCAAGTACAAGATCTGAGTACTTCTACTTTTACTCAAATACAAGATCTGAGTACTTCTACTTTTACTCAAGTACAAGATCTCAGTACTTCTACTTTTACTCAAGTACAAGATCTGAGTAATTCTATTTGAACTGTACTACAGGATGAGTACTTCTACTTGTACTGCAGTACTTCTCCTCTGTATATAATAAAGACACTCACCTTAACTCTGGAGATCAGCTGTTCTGATTGCGTCATTCAAACCCCTTGTTTACTTGTAAACATAAACAATACTCCCCTGTCCTCACGAGGAGCTCTCATGCTTGAATGTAATTTAATCTGTTCATAACCCGTTAGATTAGCCTAGCAGCTAATCTGTGCTCCATGTGATTCAAACTTGTTTTGAATTCTCTTCCGGTTGGACGTAAGGGGGCGGTGGGGGTCACGTGTGACGTGTGACGTGATGATTCATAAAACTTAAGTTCAAATCAGTAGGCGAGGCTGTAATTTCCGCCACCTGTTACTCTCATGCGCGAGGCGGAAAGTAATAGTTTTATCACGCCAACAAGCTGCTGTGTCATTTATTGCTCCTCAAACATTAAAACAGACCCAGAGTTCAATGTTTCTGAACTTCCTCTAAGAACAGAGGACAGTAGAAGAAGAGCTCTGTGGCTTCAGGCTGGATCGCCATTCAAATGACAGCGTTGTTTCCCCCAAAAGTGGGCGGGCCGTAAAGTGACGTAGATGTTACTCTCATCTATGGACATCGATCGCCTACTGCTATATTTAACCATATATCGAGCCCGATCGTCAATTTCCAATGATTCAATGCAATTGTTTGCCTGTCTGGCCATCGTTATCGGGCTCTTTGAAGATCCACAAATCCACGGTTTTCCAACATTTCTGATCGGATTGGCAAAAACCTCAGAATTTGTATTGACCGCCATTCAGATGACAGCTTTGTTTTCGCCCAAAAGTGGGCGGAGCCGTACTTTTTGCCAGGAAGTGAGGCATGTGCTACTCCCATGGATAAGTGCTGCGTTCAAGTGATCCTCATAAAATCCTACTTTTGACTTTTGTCCCACTGTTTAATACTTTTAGTAAACACACTTTAACTTGTTTTAAAAATATCATTCAAACAAATTAATGACGGCAGATTTCCAACAGAAAAGTGAACTTAGACGAGTCAAAAAGAGAACAATAAACAGTGCATTGTAAATATATAAATTACCTTTTTTATTACTACAAATTATTATTATTTTTTGGTATGTTTTGCATTTATTTTAAAAGGTACATTTCTGAACAACAACATGTTTTCATGCTGCTAATAATAATAATACAAATAAAATAATAGCTCCTCAAAACAAAAACAAAATAATAATAAATACAATAATAGTTCCTTGAAATACAAAAATAAATAATATTAATTATAAATAAAATATTAGTTCTTCAAAATAAAACAACAATAATAAATACTATTATAATTCCTTGAAATAAAAATAATGAATAAAATAAGATAATAGTTCCTCACCAATTTTTTTCTGGTGTCCCTGAACGCAGCAGGGTGTCCTGAGGTCTCTCGCTACCCGGATGTAAACTTTACCTCATGGTTATTATTATACATCCATGATGGCCTCGCGGTCCTTTTAGCTTCACCTGTGTCCTTCAGGGTCGCGCGCTGAAGTGTTTATGAGGAACAGGAGTCAGATGAAGGTGAACAGGGGCTCGCGCTGCAACATGCAGTCTGCACGCGCACGGACCACTGTTGTTGTGAAGCTCGTGAGTACAAGTTTAATTAATGATCAAGTTAGTAAGAATCAAGGGTGTAACTTTGGTTTGAGAAGTGTGTGGGGGGGGGGGGGAGGACACAAAACAGGGGTCCTCCGCAATGACACATTTTCTCCATTTAATTCAATTTCCTGCCTTTCTACAAATATATTTGGGACTATGGTGTTAAAAAGTCCAAGGAAAATGTGTAGTGTATATGACGAGTGTGCAGATTTATCTAGTATCCTCTCCATGTGGACCTGTTTTATTTGTTGGTGGACTTCACCTCCTCTCGGGGGTCCTCACCTCCTCTCGGGGGTCCGGGCGCATGCACAATGTCTTTAAATTGAAGTTAAATGCATGAATCTGGTGCACTTTGAGGGCAACATTAAGAGATTTATGGATACATCTCTCAACACTCAAATGAAACAGAACTGTATGTATTTCAATAATCAAGAAACCATTAGAGTATTCTCACAACCACTCACACATATTTGATTAACTCCTCTCTTCTATCTCTCTGCACTCTTTCGTGTTATGTATGCATAGTTTACTAATCACTCCGCTTTTAAACTGTTTTTTATTTGTTACTGACCTATAGCACACAGTGGAAAGATTTCTTAACTTGTTTTTTACAATGATATTAAATAGATGGAAATATTTGTTTACATGACCAAACAGTTTGAGACCCACTGAGATAACTTAGACTAACGTTTACAATCTAATCACTCAGAGAGTCCTTTAGCTCCCTGAGCTGACGTTATCTCAGCCTCTCAAAGTCCGGCAGGAGAGCTCTCCTTAGGGCTGAAGCAGCTTCTAATCTCCGTTAGCTCCGAGCTAGCACCAGACGCTAATAACAACCCCCGTAACTCTCTCTGTCTCTGTCTCTCTCTCTCTCTCTCTGTCTCTCTCTCTGTCTCTCTCTCTGTCTCTCTCTCTGTCTCTCTCTCTCTCTGTCTCTGTCTCTGTCTCTCTCTCTGTCTCTCTCTCTGTCTCTCTCTCTCTGTCTCTCTGTCTCTCTCTCTGTCTCTCTCTCTCTCTGTCTCTCTGTCTCTCTCTCTGTCTCGTCTCTGTCTCTCTCTCTCTCTGTCTCTCTCTGTCTCCGTCTCTCTCTCTCTCTCTCTCTGTCTCTCTGTCTCTCTCTCTGTCTCTGTCTCTCTGTCTCTCTCTCTGTCTCTCTCTCTCTCTGTCTCTCTGTCTCTCTCTCTGTCTCCGTCTCTCTCTGTCTCTCTCTCTGTCTCTGTCTCTCTCTCTCTCTGTCTCTCTCTCTGTCTCTCTGTCTCTCTCTCTGTCTCTCTGTCTCTCTGTCTCTCTCTCTGTCTCTCTCTCTCTCTGTCTCTCTGTCTCTCTCTCTGTCTCCGTCTCTCTCTCTCTCTGTCTCTTCTCTCTCGTCTCTCTCTGTCTCTCTCTGTCTCCGTCTCTCTCTCTCTCTGTCTCTCTCTCTGTCTCTGTCTCTCTCTGTCTCTCTCTCTCTCTGTCTCTCTCTCTGTCTCTCTCTATCTGTCTCTCAATTCAATTCAATTCAATTCTTTATTAGCATGCCCATATTTACATACAGTATTGCCAGAGCTCTGTTTAGTTGTAACATCTATACAAAAATACACACAAATAAACAAATGAACAAACTGCTAAGAACATGTTTAGTTTTTTTTTTTTTTTTACAAGGAATAAGATTCATTTCATTCATTAATACATGAATATAAAAGAGAATATGATATATATATATATACATAAGATATATAAGATGTGAGACCTGGTGTATCTGCTCATTCCGGTTCCCTCAGACTGTGGCAGGAAGAGACAAACTGTCCCTCAGACTGTGGCAGGCAGAGACAAACTGTCCCTCAGACTGTGGCAGAGACAAACTGTCCCTCACACTGTGGCAGAGACAAACTGTCCTGCAACAATGCAGCTCTCTTTATATTCCCCGAGAAGTATTTTTAGTTTTTCATTTTGAAATATGTGAGGATGCTTCTGGTCGAGTTTTGGAAGAATAGTTTCCGTACAGGTTCAAGAGCTGGGCATTGTGTGAGGACGTGCTGCTCTGTCTCCACAGCAGGTCCTCCTCACTGTTGGCACGATCGCTCCTCTTTTGGCAGCCATGTTTTCTTGTACCTGTTTCTATGGCCAGGCTGTGACTCTCTCTCTCTCTCTCTCTGTCTCTCCCTCTCTCTCTCTCTCTCTCTCTGTCTCTGTCTCTGTCTCTGTCTCTCTCTCTGTCTCTGTCTCTCTCTCTCTCTGTCTCTCTCTCTGTCTCTCTCTCTCTCTCTCTCTCTCTCTGTCTCTCTCTCTGTCTCTGTCTCTGTCTATCTCTCTCTCTCTCTCTCTCTCTCTCTCTCTCTCTCTCTCTCTCTCACAAAATGCGCTCGTGCCACACACACAGGGTGTTTCTCAATGTCGAGGAAAGCTGCTCCAGAGCCACTATTTCAAGCATACTACGTCATCGAGTGCCGCCGAAGGACTGCATGATTGAAATTCCACCGAGCCCGGCGTCCTTCGTTGCGGGAAATTTCCAGGCTGCACATGTGTATCCTCCGCCGTCTTAAAATCCCCACAATGCTTTGCGTACGGACCAATTTCCAAAATCTTTGGCGGAAATCGCGCTCCATTTAAGGCGGGGCCTCGCATATGACGCACACCTGCACACCTGCACACCTGTTAGCCTGTTAGCCTGTTCCACCATTAGGGTTGCAAAATCCCGGGAATTTTCAAAGATGGAAACTTTCCATGGGAATAAACTGGGAATTTTCAAAATTGAAGGTTGGCTCTTCAAAGGGAACTTAAATATAGTTGGGGAAAGTATATTTCAGCATAATCTTGACTAAAACAAACAGATGCCATTCCTCAATCACATCTACATAGCACCCTGCTTACTGCATGGCTATAGAGACCACACCCCCTACAGGCACTGTGCATTCCTCCATCACATGCACACAGCACACTGCTTACTGCATGGTATAGAGACCACACCCCCTACAGGCACTGTGCACCCCTCCATCACATGCACACAGCACCCTGCTTACTGCATGGCTATAGAGACCACACCTCCTACAGGCACTGTGCATTCCTCCATCACATGCACACAGCACACTGCTTACTGCATGGCTATAGAGACCACACCCCCTACAGGCACTGTGCATTCCTCCATCACATGCACACAGCACACTGCTTACTGCATGGTATAGAGACCACACCCCCTACAGGCACTGTGCATTCCTCCATCACATGCACACAGCACACTGCTTACTGCATGGTATAGAGATCACACCCCCTACAGGCACTGTGCATTCCTCCATCACATGCACAGATGATTTCTAGAAGACTGGATCACACTTTTGAGCCCAAAGCACAAGACAAATAAAGCCACACATTTGAGCCTGTGGACTACACAAAGTGAAGTAAGTTTTGATGATATTATGGGGTAATATATTTATTTAATGTTTAAATTGCAAATATCACATACACATGTATTCATCTAGTAAAGTGTTTCTCAAACTTTTTAATACCAAGGACCACTTAACCAATAAAAAAAACACTCGCGGACCACCTAACTCCCCGAATATCCAAAAACACATCGTTTTTCTTTGAAACTTAAGCTCGCTCCATTGTGGAGATATTCCCGCGAGAGTGCGGAAAACTTAAATAAATTAATTGATTTCAAATATGGAATATTTCCAAAATTCCCCAGCTTAACTTCCCGTGGAAATGTTCCGCCCCTTTGCAACCTATCCACCATTCTTCGTTTTCCGAGGCAAGGAAGGATTCTTGCCTCGCTTCTGAAGGACCTGACTCGGAGGGACTTGTCCTACCAAGGAAGCGTCCTCGACATTGAGAAACACCCACAGACGCTCCTCCGTGACGATGACCGCTTGTGTAAAAAAACACATTTGAAAAGTGGGGGGGACACAAACGGGATTTCGAAAAGTGGGGGGACACAAACGGGATTTTGAAAAGTGGGGGGGACACAAACGGGATTTTGAAAAGTGGGGGGGACACAAACGGGATTTTGAAAAGTGGGGGGGACCTGTGCCCCCTGTCCCCAGTGGAAATTACGCCCATGGTTAGAATGAATCCCGTTTAATCTTAATGGTCAGGTCATGTTGGATTAAATAATTAATCATTTTTATTTTAAATTGATATTTTAATCTTAGTTACTTTTTCTTATTTAGTTAATTTATTTAAATGAGATCAAGGTTTAATAATTAAATATGTTTTTTACTTTTTTTTATTTGTACATTTGATCAATTTGTGAAGTTACTTAAACTGTCTTTAAATGTCCTAAAACCAAAATCATACAAAAAAAGACATTTAAATTAAATGTAGTTATACTTCTTTTATACTAAAACAATCATTTGAATAGAAAAATGGTCCTATATTTATTTGTTATTGTCCTATATATTTTCTGTACCATGTTCTTATTTAGTTCATTTATCTAAATTAGATCAGTTATATTCCTTTTAAAAATCTTACCTGGTGAATACATTTTTTTAGTTTTCTAATTGTTTTAATGTGTAAATTGTATTCAGTTTTAAAGTTACTTACTTGTATTTAAATGTCCTATTATCAAAAAGAAAATCATACAACAAAAGGTTTAAAAAAGTCCATTTAAATTTTTTCTATGATAAAAAATCATAATTTGAATGTAGAAATGGTCCTATTGTCTAACATGTCTCCCTGTCCTCTCCCTCTAATCACAGCTGGTGTATTACTTCATATTACCCTCTTTAATATCAGTCTCATTGAGTATCAGTGTCTCTCCTGCAGAGTCCTGTTTGTCCCCTGCAGAATAAAGAGCTGTGTTTCTGTGTCTCTTCAGGACTGAGCAGCATGGAGCTGTTCGGCTGGATGAAGGCGGCCGGCAGAGCGACTCCAGGCGGCCTGAAGAGGGCCGGGAACCAGAGGCTGGTCCACATGAACCAGAGGCTGGTCCACATGAACCAGAGGCTGGGCCACATGAACCAGAGTTTGGTCCACATGCATCCCAGCGCCGGGTCAGCGAGGGTGAGCCATGGATGTATAACAAGAACTGGATACAGCGTGGGAGGCGGGGTCTCGTTCTTTCCTATGAGAGCTGCTCATTGGCCCAACTATTGAGAGAGCGAAACGTCACAGATTACCCAGCATGCCTGGCTGTCAGAGCAGAAGAACCCGTATGTGCGCTCATAGAGCATGCGCCCCTTAAGCCATGCCCCCCGAGCTCCCACTCTCAGATGCGCGTTCATAATGCCGAGGAAAATAACTCTCAGAATAACGTTATTAGCACATTTTACAACTCGAGGGCCGAATGTTTTAATAAGGGCTATACAATGGGGGAAAGTCTTTCTGGGCCGGGTCACGGACTGATACGGAAGTTGCAGTACCGCCGTTTGGACACAACGAATATTTTCCTCAGAGTCCGGAGCACTTCCTGGGGTCTTGGGGTGAGCGGGTCGGGTTCCTCTAACAGAGTCCCAACAACAACAACAACAACAACAATAGAGAGACACAGATAACTGACCCTCAAATAAAGCTGCTAATAACACTTATAAATAGACGGGTGGATCTAAAACAAATGAAATCTCAATCTAAATTAATTTGGTTTGATAATTAAGGAATCCCTTAAAGTTAGTTTGAAAATAGACCTTAAGATTTACCTTAAAGTTCAAGTTTCTTTGGTTGCACAATCATCCTTAATTCAACTTTTCTCCTTAAAATGTTAGTGGACCTTAATCCTTATTAGGGTTTAACATTTAAGGAATCCCTTAAAGTTAGTTTGACAATAGACCTTGAGTTAAGATTTCTTAAAATAAAATATGTTGTAATAAAATACCCTTAAGGCTTCCTCTTAAGGTTATCCTTAACATGTTGACCTTAGTATTCAAGCTTTTCTCCTTAACTTGGTTTGATAATTAAGGAATCCCTTAAAGTTAGTCAAACCGTTTGACAATAGACCTTAGTTTGATTTCCCTTAAAGTTTGACCTTGAAATAAAATACCCTTAAGGCTTCCTGTTAAGGTTATCCTTGACAAGTTGACCTTAGTATTCAAGCTTTTCTCCTTAACTTAGTTTAATACTTTAGTTAAACTGTTGCACTAAACACCTTAAGGGTCTGAAAATAAATCGAAATCCCTAAAATATCGAAATCTAAAAAAAATCTCAGTCCTAAAAATAATCAAATCCCAAAATAATGCGAATCCCAATAAACTCTAAATCTTTAAAAAATATAATAAAAATGGAATTAGAAAAAAAAAAGAGAACCGAGGAATTAAAGAAATGAGAAACCTTCTAAGAAAAATCTATATCCAAACATGTCTAATTTCTCTAACGCCTGCTGCTTCCCCTCCTCTCTCCTCGGTTCCCCTCCTCGACTCCTCTCTCCTCGGTTTCCCTCCTCCACTCCTCTTTCCTCGGTTCCCCTCCTCGACTCCTCTCTCCTCGGTTCCCCTCCTCCACTCCTCTCTCCTCGGTTCCCTCCTCCACTCCTCTCTCCTCGGTTCCCCTCCTCCACTCCTCCTCCTCGGTTCCCCTCCTCCACTCCTCTCTCCTCGGTTCCCCTCCTCCACTCCTCTCTCCTCGGTTCCCCTCCTCGACTCCTCTCTCCTCGGTTCCCCTCCTCCACTCCTCTCTCCTCGGTTCCCCTCCTCCACTCCTCTCTCCTCGGTTCCCCTCCTCCACTCCTCTCTCCTCGGTTCCCCTCCTCGACTCCTCCGCTCGCATCTCCTGTGGGCGGGACTAAGACACGAGGATAGGAGTCGAGGAGGGAGTCGAGGAGGGAGTCGAGGAGGGGAGCCGAGGAGGGGGCCGAGGAGGGGAGCCGAGGAGGGGAGCCGAGGAGGGGAGTCGAGGAGGGGAGCCGAGGAGGGGAGCCGAGGAGGGGAGTCGAGGAGGGGAGTCGAGGAGGGGGCCGAGGAGGGGAATTAGTGAAATGGGAAACCTTCTAAGAAAAATCTATATCCAAAAATATTTAAAAAACCTCTCACTCCTCCTCCTTTATCTCCTGCCTGATTTACCTCCTGCCTGATTTATCTCCTGCCTGATTTATCTCCTGCCTGATTTATCTCCTGCCTGATTTATCTCCTGCCTGATTTATCTCCTGCCTGATTTACCTCCTGCCTGATTTATCTCCTGCCTGATTTATCTCCTGCCTGATTTATCTCCTGCCTGATTTATCACGTTGTTCCTGCAGAAGGCGTTGATGAAGCCCAGATGTGCAGCTTTTTCCTCTTTCTGCGGCGGAGCAGCGAGCGATAACCGTCTGAAACATCTCAGAGAGGCGTCGGCGATGTTCTCCGGACACACGAGGTCCTTCACCTCCGACAACTCAGATAACTCAGGAAACATCAAGAAAACAGACGTGAAGCCGCACAAACAAGTGGTAAACCATCTGAGAAGAGGTTCTATCTCCCACAGGCTCCGCCCTCTACTGGACTCTATGCCTACCTGAATGCGCCCGCATTCAGGTAGGCATAGAGTCCAGTAGAGGGCGGAGCCTGTGTGAGATAGAACTAGGGATAGAACTAGGGTTACAATACGTAACCCCAGTTCTATAAGCACAGGCTCCGCCCTCTACTGGACTCTATGCCTACCTGAATGCGGGCGCATTCAGGTAGGCATAGAGTCCAGTAGAGGGCGGAGCCTGTGTGAGATAGAACTAGGGTTACAATACGTAACCCCAGTTCTATAAGCACAGGCTCCGCCCTCTACTGGACCATAGAGTCCAGTAGAGGGCGGAGCCTGTGTGAGATAGAACTAGGGTTACAATACGTAACCCCCGTTACAAATACTCCCTATTTGATTAGATATAGGAGGATTTTGTTCATTTTGCTGTGGTTTAAATCCAGTTGTTCTTGTTTCAGCTGAGTGACCGGTCGAGAGAGAGGAAGGTTCCCGTCACTCGGATCGGACGCCTCTTCAACTTTGGAGGTACGTCTGTTTATTACTGAGAATATCTATATATTTAAAATGTTTACAGGATGAGTGAGGGTACAATTACATTACATTCAAGAGATTGGAAACAACATTGTATTTAAAGGTCACCTGTCATGCTATTTGTAGGCCATAGCATAGGTCTCAGATATATACAAATATATTAAAAACATGTCTATGAAGTGTTTTGCTCCAAATACCAAACAGACCCATTCTAGCCATGCCTCATATCCCTCTATTTCACTTCCTGTTTCAAAAGTGATGATTTGGGGTATAAAGCTTTAAAAAATAAGAGGAGGGGTCTGAGCTCATGCGGGACCCGGCAGCTACTGTCTAAACTAAATGCTGCCGTGATGAAACGCCATATCATGGATTATCAAGGATTCTCTCTGAAACAGTATGGAGCTCAAAGGCTTTCTCTCTTGCCGGTTATACCACAAGGTGAGTTCCTTTTTTATTTCCTGCTTCTTCACACACATGCTCTCCAGTACAGGTTAGCTCTGAGTGTTAGCGATGCTAATGTAAACACCGACCATATTACGTCCAAAACAGTCGGGCATTGTTTCTGATAGCAACGTTTCTGATCGGGCCGTGAGTCCACATTTCAGATATTACGTCATATCGGACGCAAATCTGGATCAGCTCCGTTGTTCCCCCGTTTTTATTACTGAAAATATCAACGCCATTTCTGGTGCAGGAATGAGTCCTAAAACCAGACATGAGTCAGCATTTCATCACTTCCTGTCCCCTGGTCTGGAGGTCAATGGTTCTCTGAGTGTGTTTTTGGTTGTTAGTCTGAAATCAGGACTTGTTGTTCTACGACATGACAGTAAGTACGTCCACTGTTGGATTTAAAAACAAAGGTTGAAATGAGACGACTCGCTTTGTTTCTGACCTCGTCACATTCCTCAAACTACAGCTGAGGATTTTAAAGTTAGACTAAAATAACAACGGCCTTCCTCTCGTCCTGAAATGAACTCTGCAGAAATCTGATCTGCTGTTATCTCCTCCTTCATGTTCATGGTATGTTATCAGATATAAACCTGAGGCTCCAGAGAGCAAACACACACACGGAGAGCCTTCAACACAAAAGCATGAACTAAACTATTTATTTAACTCGGATAATAACACTCAATAATAAACTCCCACATTTTACATTTATATTCAATTTCATATTTAATAATAATATCCTGCATTATATTTGTTACTGGACATTTGTATCTATCTATCCATCTATCCATCTATCCATCTATCCATCTATCCATCTATCTATCTATCTATCTATCTACATACCTACCTGTCTACCTACCTGTCTACCTACCTACCTACCTGTCTGCCTGTCTACCTGTCTGTCTACCTGTCTGTCTACCTGTCTGTCTACCTGTCTGTCTACCTACCTACCTGTCTACCTACCTGTCTACCTACCTGTCTGACTACCTGTCTACCTACCTACCTGTCTACCTACCTACCTGCCTACCTACCTACCTGCCTACCTACCTGTCTACCTACCTGTCTACCTACCTGTCTACCTACCTACCTGTCTACCTACCTGTCTGTCTACCTACCTGTCTGCCTACCTGTCTGCCTACCTGTCTGCCTACCTGTCTACCTACCTGTCTACCTACCTGTCTGTCTACCTACCTGTCTGTCTACCTGTCTGTCTACCTGTCTGTCTACCTACCTGTCTACCTACCTACCTGTCTACCTACCTACCTGTCTACCTACCTGTCTACCTGTCTACCTACCTACCTACCTGTCTACCTGTCTACCTACCTGTCTACCTACCTGTCTACCTGTCTACCTACCTGTAGACGTACCTGTCTACGTACCTGTCTACGTACCTGTCTACCTACCTGTCTACCTACCTGTCTACCTACCTGTCTACCTACCTGTCTACCTACCTGTCTACCTGTCTACATCTTGTTGTTCCTGCAGGTCTGGCGGTCGGACTGGGTTTCGGAGCGGTCGCTGAAATGGCGAAGAAGAGTTTCCAGCCTCAACAGAAAGGTGACGAGAGGTTTATTAGTTCATGCAGAGGTCGAGCAAGGTTGTTTTAAATGTGCTAAATAAATAAAGATTGAGACATGTTTTTATATATTTCTGTATTCTGGATCGTGGGAAACAGTATTTCGATCTCTCTGTCTGTACACACAAACTGGAAGATTGACAATAAAGTTGACTTTGAGATTGATGTTTGTTTGTTTGTGTGTGTTCTGTTTCCAGGAGTCCTGAACTCGAGTGCCTTTCTGTCCGAAGCGAACGCTCAGAGAATCGTTGGGACGCTCTGCAAAGTGCGAGGAGCCGCTCTGAAGATCGGGCAGATGCTCAGCATTCAGGGTGAGGAGGAGCTCCAATAATAATGATGCATCCTTAAGAGTTGTAGACTTTCCTCTACGAGGGTCGTGGGTTCTGACGCGCGTCTCTTTGTTTCCAAACTGACTTTGTGGAGATCGTTGAATCAAAGCAGATTTATTCATTGATCCAGGCGGCGTACAAACATGAAGACAAACTTCCTCGCTTGAAAGAAACTAAGAGTTCTCCGTATCAAAGTAGAGCAAAAAGAACACGGTGAAAAGACTATACCGCCTCCCGTCCAATCACAATCAGCTGCGTCTCATTGTCCTGCCATACATAGGCATGAAGACATATCTTGTTATTGTTAATTTGTAAATTCAACATGTATATTTTCTCCTTTTTTTAAATTAATTTTTATTGTGCAATGCCTTGTCTTTTTATGCTGCTGCAAAGCAAACATGTCCCAACTTGGGATCAATAAAGTACTTCTTATCTTATCTCTCTCTCTCATAAAGACATGCACGTCATACCCGACGGCGCACATTAGACAGCACATAAGTGAGCCTTAAATGAACATCTTTGAAAGCGTAGTGTGACTCAGAGAAATAGAGTTTACTCTAAATCCTTATATTAGTAAGACACACATTCAAACCATAATGATGAAAGGAAAATGGCTTGAACAGTAGTGCGTCTGTGTCTTTAAAGCAGTGCTTCTCAAAGTGTGGTCCGTGTGCGCCCCCTAGTGGTCCGTGAGTATATTGGTAACATTTCACATTTGAAATAAATACATTTAAGTTTTCCGCACTCTCGCGGGAATATCTCCGCAATGGAGCGAGCTTAAGTTTCACTTTCCATTGCATGATATAGCCCAGCGCAACCCCTTCGTCACACATGTTGCCACTTGTTTGTACCATTTTCAGGCGATTTGTAATCTGTTCTAGAAAAACTGTGTTTTTATTTAGATTTCAAGAAGTGTATGAAACAAACAATGGATGTCTTTGATGAACATGTATCCATGCTGGAAGTAGATTCAGAGGTTAGGAGTGAGATAGAGATTATGATCTAATATCTGCATCCGATGAAGCGTTGCATGAAGTCTGTTGATGATCAGAGGCTGTTGTTGGGGCAGAGCATGCAGGCCAGCCCGACGGTCACCAAGGTTCATGTTTTAATAGCATTTTTACAAAAAAAGCCCAGGAGAGCCTAACGTGTGAACAAAGGGCTTAGACCTCAGAGAGTCAGACCTCAGAGGGTCAGACCTCAGAGAGTTAGACCTCAGAGAGTTAGACCTCAGAGAGTCAGACCTCAGAGAGTTAGACCTCAGAGAGTTAGACCTCAGAGAGTTAGACCTCAGAGAGGTAGACCTCAGAGAGTTAGACCTCAGAGAGTTAGACCTCAGAGAGTTAGACCTCAGAGGGTTAGACCTCAGAGAGTTAGACCTCAGAGAGTTAGACCTCAGAGAGTCAGACCTCAGAGAGGTAGACCTCAGAGAGTTAGACCTCAGAGAGGTAGACCTCAGAGAGTTAGACCTCAGAGAGTTAGACCTCAGAGAGTCAGACCTCAGAGAGTCAGACCTCAGAGAGGTAGACCTCAGAGAGTTAGACCTCAGAGAGTTAGACCTCAGAGAGTTAGACCTCAGAGAGGTAGACCTCAGAGAGGTAGACCTCAGAGGGTTAGACCTCAGAGAGGTAGACTTGGGCCTGCGACCAGAGTTTTACTGTGTCTACTCCACAGCGGAGGTTTGTGTCGTACTACATGCGGTGTGTTTTGCATTTCTCTCAGTAGCCAACGATCTGAGAGTCTGTTGGCTCGGACATAAACTCCGTAATAAATGTAGTCTAAATTTCATAAGAGGTGTAAAACCTGAGAGCATTTTAAATCTTATTTAACTAAATGCTGATATAATCTGTAGTTGTATTTGTATTGTTGATTTAATGTGTGAACGAGGCGATGTAGAGAAGGTTCAGCTGTCCTTATTAGGCTGTTATTTGTTATGTACTGTTGGAGTGGTGAGCAGGCCTTTTGTTTCTGGATATTTGGGGAGTCACAGGGGTCCCTGAGTATTTTTTTATGGTGGTCCTTGGTATGAAAAAGTTTGAGAAACACTGCTTTGAAGGGGCCCTTTGCTCTCCTATTGGCTGGTGCTCAACACTTGGTGTTAGTATAGATACACATAATGTAGTATAAATTAAACTGGTTGCAGCAGGGACGCGGGAAGTCGTCAGAGTTGGGGTGGTGTGGGGGGGGGGTGCTAGTGGAGCCTCGCGCGGCGAAACTGTGGCGCGCTTACACTGTAGGTGCGCCGCGTTTGGGGGTGCGGGGGTGCTAGTGGAGACTGCGTTTGGCATTGCAGTTACAACTCTCTGCCAACAGATGGGGGTGCTGCAGCCCCCTCAGCACCCCCCCTTCCCGCGTCCATGTTGCACAGTGACCAAATATATAAAATGCTGGTTACCAGTTGGGGGAAAACGTATATAATTATTTGTTATTTTAATAATATTTCTGTTTAATTACAAAAATATTTGCATTATTTTTAGCTGTAGTATTTCCCACAGTATCTAAAATATTGTGTTTTTACTGATTAATCCCTCCAAGAGGTTGATCAATAACAACATTAATAATAATATATTTAAAATAATTAAAAATAAATAAATAAAATACACTCTAATAATAAAAATAATGATAATAATAATAATGTATATTTAAAATAATAACAAAATGCAAAAGTAAAAAACAATCTAATAGTAATAATAATAATAACAGGAAGTTTTAAACGATGTTATTTTGTCTCTTCTTTTCAGACGACGCTGTCATTAACCCTCAGTTGGCCAAAATCTTTGAGCGAGTTCGACAGAGCGCTGACTTCATGCCCCCCGGACAGATGATGGTACGATCCACTGAGACGCAGTGAACATCCTCTAATTGTATTAATCAGAGTTAATAAGTAATATATATTTATGTTTCCTGCAGAAAGCCGTGGGCAGCGACCTCGGTCCTGATTGGAGGAGCCGTCTGGAGTTCTTCGAGGAGAAACCGTTCGCGGCGGCGTCGATCGGGCAAGTCCACGCCGCCAGGATGAAGGACGGACGAGACGTCGCCATGAAGATACAGGTGGGAAGAGAATGGATATAAATTAGAAAAAAAGACAGAAACTCTAATAAATAAAAACTTATATTTGATCAAAGATTCTACTCAAAGGATTTTGTCTCGTTGAAAACAAATAAATAGTATACCTTAAAATGATTTAGTTTGTATCCTGCAGATAGAAATATAATGTGTGTTTCTCACGAGCAGAATTCAATTAAAACATGACATTTTGTATAGGATTAAATAAAAAATGTTAAAACTAATTATATGAAAACTAAATATTAAAACAATTATAAAATACATCTTCAAATATAAATCTATATATAAATGCAGAAAAAGTTAAACTTAATAAAACTTAATTAATTAATTGAATTAATGAAACCTAGAAAAACTCAAGCTAAATATATGAAATGGAATATACATAAATATAATTTTTACAAGGAAACTAAATAAATATATAAAAACTAAGACTGGATTTATAAAGAAAAACTATAAAAAACGATGTGAAAAAACAAACAAATTATGAAAAACAAAACTGTAATACTTGAAACTTAAGAAATACTAACTTTAAATTGAGGAAATAATATAAATGTAAAAATATTGAATGAATGTAAAATAATTGAAATGTCATGAATGTGTTCCAGTACCCCGGCGTGGCTCAGAGCATCGACAGCGACGTGAACAACATCATGACCATTCTGAAGCTCAGCAACATGCTGCCTGAGGGTACTATCATATCTACATATATATATATATATATATATATATTCATATATAATGTATATATAGTTTCTATAATGATCTGATGTTCCTCAGGTCTGTTTCCGGAGCACATGATCGAGGTGATGAGCAGGGAGCTCGCTCTGGAGTGTGACTACCTTCGAGAGGCCGAGTGCGCCAGGAAGTTCCAGTGAGTTCTTCATTTAAATATATATATATATATATATATATATACAGTATATATATATATATACAAACAGAGACTGACTTCACAGTGTTTTAGGTAGACCTTTAAAAGGAGTTACCTTGAATACTTGGCGCACCATTACTATGACTATGATTACATAGATTACCGTTACCTTGGTTGCTGATTGGCTAATGGTTACACAAGACAAAACATCGTTATGACATCACAAAGTATCCAAAATCTGATCAGCTCATTTTCAGACAGGTTTTTATAGAAATGGATCAGGACAAAAAGAGAGAGAATCTTTGTTCCTGAAACTTTCAGAGTCTCTTTACACAGAGGGGACACATGTTGATGTAGAAGAGACATGAAGAAGAGGGGACACATGTTGATGTAGAAGAGACATGAAGAAGAGGGGACACATGTTGATGTAGAAGAGACATGAAGAAGAGGGGACACATGTTGATGTAGAAGAGACATGAAGAAGAGGGGACACATGTTGATGTAGAAGAGACATGAAGAAGAGGGGACACATGTGCTGTAGAAGAGACATGAAGAAGAGGGACACATGTTGATGTAGAAGAGACATGAAGAAGAGGGGACACATGTTGATGTAGAAGAGACATGGAGAAGAGGGGACACATGTTGATGTAGAAGAGACATGGAGAAGAGGGGACACATGTTGATGAAGAAGAGACATGAAGAAGAGGGGACACATGTTGATGTAGAAGAGACATGAAGAAGAGGGGACACATGTTGATGTAGAAGAGACATGGAGAAGAGGGGACACATGTTGATGTAGAAGAGACATGGAGAAGAGGGGACACATGTTGATGTAGAAGAGACTTGAAGAAGTGCATTTTGCATAATAGGGGACCTTTAAAGGTTGTCCTGCGTTTAGACTTTTTAATGATTTGTATACACCTTGTTCCCTGTTCTCCAGAGAGCTCCTGAAGGACGACCCGTACTTCTACGTCCCGGACGTGATCCCGGAGCTCAGCGGGTCTCACGTCCTCACCACGGCTCTGGTGCCCGGATTCCCTCTGGACCGAGCCGTCGACCTGAGCCAGGAGCTCCGGGACGAGGTGCACAAACCCCTCTCATATCTGCACCTGTTGCATATATACCCTTTATTTAACCAGGTCTCATCGAGGTTAACATCTCTCTTTCCAGAGCGACCTGGCCACGAGGGCAGCATGAACAGTTACAACAGATGAACACAAAGCAATACAGGCTGACGACAAAGTGCACAGCTGTAAAACACAAATGAAATGGCACATTAACCAGTCAATATACAATCAGAATCAGAATTCCTTTATTCGTCCCACATATGACATTTCAGACTAATAACAGTTCAATCAGGAGAGACGGTGTTGATGGAAGAATACATATTTATTGCCAGGAATACACAAATTAATGTAATGGAGTTTTGGCGATTAGGCCCCGTTGTGCAGGGGTATCATTCGGGAGGGGAGAACCGATCCGATGAAACCCCCCGGGGTCTAGACCCTGGTGGTGGTGAATGGATGGTTGGGTCGGTCTGAAGGGGAGGGGCTTAGCTTGACCCTGGTGGTGGTGAATGGATGGTTGGGTCGGTCTGAAGGGGAGGCTTAGCTTGACCCTGGTGGTGGTGAATGGATGGTTGGGGTCGGTCTGAAGGGGAGGGGCTTAGCTTGACCCTGGTGGTGGTGAATGGATGGTTGGGTCGGTCTGAAGGGGAGGGGCTTAGCTTGACCCTGGTGGTGGTGAATGGATGGTTGGGTCGGTCTGAAGGGGAGGGGCTTAGCTTGACCCTGGTGGTGGTGAATGGATAGTTGGGGTCGGTCTGAAGGGGAGGGGCTTAGCTTGACCCTGGTGGTGGTGAATGGATAGTTGGGTCGGTCTGAAGGGGAGGGCTTAGCTTGACCCTGGTGGTGGTGAATGGATAGTTGGGTCGGTCTGAAGGGGAGGGGCTTAGCTTGACCCTGGTGGTGGTGAATGGATGGTTGGGTCGGTCTGAAGGGGAGGGGCTTAGCTTGACCCTGGTGGTGGTGAATGGATGGTTGGGGTCGGTCTGAAGGGGAGGGCTTAGCTTGACCCTGGTGGTGGTGAATGGATGGTTGGGGTCGGTCTGAAGGGGGGGCTTAGCTTGACCCTGGTGGTGGTGAATGGATAGTTGGGTCGGTCTGAAGGGGAGGGCTTAGCTTGACCCTGGTGGTGGTGAATGGATGGTTGGGGTCGGTCTGAAGGGGAGGGCTTAGCTTGACCCTGGTGGTGAATGGATAGTTGGGTCGGTCTGAAGGGGAGGGGCTTAGCTTGACCCTGGTGGTGGTGAATGGATAGTTGGGTTGGTCTGAAGGGGAGGGGCTTAGCTTGACCCTGGTGGTGGTGAATGGATAGTTGGGTCGGTCTGAAGGGGAGGGGCTTAGCTTGACCCTGGTGGTGGTGAATGGATGGTTGGGTTCGGTCTGAAGGGGGGGCTTAGCTTGACCCTGGTGGTGGTGAATGGATGGTTGGGTTCGGTCTGAAGGGGGGGCTTAGCTTGACCCTGGATTCAGAGGGACAGGAGGTGAAAAGGGGTGGAGGAGGGTTGCGTCGAGTCACCTGAAATGACAGCTGTCAGAGGGAGAGCAGATTTAAAAGGTTTAGCAGAGCGCTATGATAGGCTTGTGAGAATAGAGCGAAGTGATTGGTTAAGCTGGGGAGTGACGCCCCCGATCACTTGTTGAGAGGAGAGAGAGGAGTAACATGGAAATAGTAGATGAATGAGGAAAGACGGTCTTCCTGGTTGAACTTGCGCTGAGCTTCATGTGTTGCCTCACCTTTACCAAAACAAGTCTTGCAGAAATATTGTGCGAAAAAAGCTGCACAGCTTTGGAAAGAACAGCCAAGGTCTGGAAGATAAGAAGCAGCCAGGGATAACAGCTGTGAGGAGCTCTTCTGTTCTCATCGTAGATTCTATCAGAAGGATTTACCCTAAAATGATTTAGGTTTCATCCTGTACATAGAAATATAATGTTTGGTTCTCACGTGCAGAATTAAATTAAAACATGACATTTTGTCTAAGATTAAATGAATAAAATATATATATTAAAACTAAATATCTAAAGAAAATAATTTAATATAAAAAAAAATGTTATCTTATAAAAAGTTCAGTTATAAAAACTAAATGTATAAATAAAATAAACTTAAAAATAAATTCATATAAAAAGTGAAGTTTTAATATAAACTAAATGTCCCAAATTGGGATCAATAAAGTACTTCTCTCTCCTCTCCTCTCTTCTCCTCTCCTCTCCTCTCTCCTCTCCTCTCTCCTCTCTCCTCTCCTCTCTCTTCTCTTCTCTTCTCCTCTTCTCCTCCCCTCTCCTCTCCTCCCTCTTCCTCTCTCTTCTCTTCTCTTCTCTCTCCTCCTCTCCTCTCTCTCCTCTCCTTCTCTTCTCTTCTCTTCTCCTCTCTCCTCTCCTCTCCTCTCCTCTCCTCTCTCTTCTCTTCTCTTCTCCTCTTCTCCTCCCCTCTCCTCTCCTCTCCTCTCCTCTCCTCCCCTCTCCTCTCCTCTCTCTCCTCTCTCTCCTCTCCTCTCTCTTCTCTTCTCTTCTCCTCTTCTCCTCCCTCTCCTCTCTCTCTTCTCTCCTCTCTCCTCTCCTCTCCTCTTCTCTTCTCTTCTCTTCTCCTCTTTCCTCCCCTCTCCTCTCCTCTCCTCTCCTCTCCTCTCCTCCTCTCCTCTCCTCTCCTCCCATCTTATCTTCTAGAGACAGTGAGATAATTACTGAT
Organism: Dissostichus eleginoides; assembly: GCA_031216635.1. Taxonomy (NCBI): domain Eukaryota; kingdom Metazoa; phylum Chordata; class Actinopteri; order Perciformes; family Nototheniidae; genus Dissostichus; species Dissostichus eleginoides. The sequence continues at coordinate 34,499,399 of CM062275.1, forward strand.
ACACATCCATCAGAGCTACTAACTCTAACACACATATGACATGTCAGACTAATAACAGATGTATATTTTCTACTTTTTATTGCTGCTTTAATTATATTTTGAGATGTTTAAATTCTAGTTTTGTTTATTTCTACTCTTTAATTGTTTTGTTGTTTTTTATGCTGCTGCAACGCAAACATGTTCCAACTTGGGATCAATAAAGTACTTCTATCTTATCTTCTGTTAACTCCTTTCCTCTCAGATCTGTGAGCAGATCCTGAATCTGTGCCTCAGAGAATTGTTCGAGTTCAGATACATGCAGACGGACCCAAACTGGTCCAACTTCTTCTTCAACCCTCAAGCTCACAAGGTCCAGATCCTGCACTATTTCTATTCTATTGTATTTGCCTGCACTATTCTCTCTGTGTTATTGTGTTGCTCTGTTGGAGGAGGAGCCTGTGACCTCAGATTTTCATTGACATATCTACACTAATTAATACCACAGTTGTGCTCGTTCATACATTGGTTTCAGAGCTAGGGTATAGAAACAAAGTGGATTCATGGTGACTGTAGGAGTGCAAATGCTTGTTGTGTTCTAACTACAGAACGGACTCTTGTCAGAGCAAGTCTGAGCCTCTCAGCGGCAGAACTCATAGGGAGAATACTGGATTAAATAAAGCAATATTCATGTTCTCCAGAGGATAGATCATATCAACTTTGGTGATATCTTTACATTTATTAGCCACCGTCAACAAGTCGCATTTCAAACCAGCAGACTCAGAGACCGTTTCCTCCCACAGGACATCAGACTGTTAAGCACCTGAACTCTGTGAAGAACATCCACAAACATTCATCTGTTTGCATTTAGCTAATTATTGATCTAATGTATTCCATGTACTTGTATACAGACTCTTCTGCACTATTTCTATTTTATCTGTATTTACTTGCACATCTCAAAACATTCTCTTGCACTATTTCATCTGTTGTATTAGTTGTATGTCCTATATATATTCATGTTGCTCTGCTGGAGGAGTTTGTCATTGACACATCTCCACTGTAGCTGCTGAGCTCATGGTGATAGAGACTTGAATCTTGAGTCTTGAGTCTTGAATGCAGGGTTTTTATTCTTAATTAAAGAAGCAGAGAGTCACATTTTTAAATCTGTTTCAGGTTGCTCTGCTGGACTTTGGAGCCACGAGAGGATTTGATAAAAGCTTCACCGACGCTTACATCGAGGTGAGCGGCTGCACAATACTTCAACTAAACGTAAACATATCGTTGGATTTAAGACTGATTTGACTTATCATTCCTCTTCAGATCATTAATGCAGCGGCACACAACGACAGAGAAGGAGTTCTGAGGAGATCCAGAGAGATGAAGTTCCTCACAGGATACGAGTCCAAGGTACAAATACTGCAGATTAAAAGTACTCTTAAAATACTGCATGTGGAAATCTACATACTATACTAGCAGATTCAGAAAACCAGAGGTGGGAGAAGTACTCGGATCTTGTACTTGAGTAAAGTAGAAGTACTCGGATCTTGTACTTGAGTAAAAGTAGAAGTACTCGGATCTTGTACTTGAGTAAAAGTAGAAGTACTCAGATCGTGTACTAGAGTAAAAGTAGAAGTACTCAGATCGTGTACTAGAGTAAAAGTAGAAGTACTCAGATCGTGTACTAGAGTCCTGGTCTTCTCTAAAGAAGAGGGACCAATGGAAACGTTGTCATGTTGCCGTTGTTCAGCATGGAAACATTCATTAGCTAACAATGACATTATTGTTCTATTAATATAAAGGGAGGTCAGGTACTCTTTAAAACAGCTGCTAGTTATGGGTACTTTTTACTGAAGTACATTTCAAAGGCCATACTTCTTTACTTTGACTTGAGTAAAGAAGTTTAGTCAGTACTTCTACTTTTACTATTTTAAACACGAGTATCTGTACTTCTACTTGAGTAAAGGTGTGTACTTGTACCTTCTCCTCCCAGGTGATGGAGGAGGCTCACGTGGAGGCGGTGATGATTCTCGGGGAAGCGTTCTCCTCCACGGAGCCGTTTGACTTCGGCTCTCAGAAGACGACGGAGCGGATCCACAGTCTGATCCCCGTGATGCTGAGGGAGCGCCTCACCCCCCCGCCCGAGGAGACGTACTCTCTGCACCGCAAGATGGCCGGGTCCTTCCTCATCTGCTCCAAGCTGAGGTCCCGCATCTCCTGCAGCAACATGTTCAGAGAGGCATACGAGAAGTACTGGAGAGACGCCAAGTCTGAGCAGAGCTCTGCATCTTAATAAAGCTTTGTTAATACAGCATGTGCTTTACCACCTGGCTAAAAGTCCAAAAGAAACCAAGAAACTCACCTCAGATCAGATGTTAACATGTTCACAGGTTAATAGACACAAGGGGGTAAAAGGTATGATAATACAAATAAATGCAATAAACTAAATAATGAAATAAGATGATAGTAATAAAAACTGGAGGAGCGCTAACTCTCCGGAGATCTCTGGATAATCTCTTTACTGTTGATATCCTATGTTCACTGATACAAGTACATGAAGAAACCTGAACGTGTGCATGCATCGTGTTTCCCTCCAGACTAACGTGGACTTTTTAAAGTTGTGTGTGAAGACTTGTACTTCTAGTTTGCAGCCTGATTATTGCAGGAGCAGTTTGGTGTTTTTGTTCCTAATCAAGTGAACTACATGAATAAATCTGAATGTCTCAATGCATCGACTTCCCGTCCAGACGTACTTGATCGTTGCTTTCTGACGATACGACTCTGTCAGATCCAGTTTGAGGGGTTTCTTGCACCATCAAAAGGGCAAATATTAAGTCACGGTACAGCATTTTAACATTGAAAGTTGTGTGGATTATCGTGTGTTATAATCGATGTGTGTTCAAAACCTTTCATCTCAATCAGATCCGATTAGATTTTGAAATCCCATTTTCTGTGATCCAGGATCAGACAACTCGGACAGATTTTGTCCCTGTAGTTCAAAGCAGTTCAGGATAGGATCACCCGGATCCAGATTCAGACTTTCCAAGATGACTAGATCCTGAATATCAGTGCTTTAATCCACCGATCGCCATCTAGTGGATATGAAAAGTAATACAAGGAAGACCAGAGACCACATTGCAGAGACATCTATTGTCCGCACTTACGTTTGAAAGGTGATGACAGATGATGGACTGTTTTTTGTTGAAGATGTTTTTTCTTTAATCTAAATTACATTTGTGATTGACAATCTTTGTTGTGATTCTTGTATGAGCATAAACATTTATGTCATCAACATTTGGTTGAAAACTAAATAGGCCACCACAAACGTGACCAAAAAATAAAATTGATTTCCCATGAAGGCTAAACATTGTGTATTATTTCAGTTCAATCAGGAGAGTCTTAGTTTGAGTTGAAACATTTATATTGCCGTATGCGCGATAGCGTTTTGGAGATTAGACCCCATCATACTGAAATGAATTAAGGGGGAGGAGAAGCCGACTAGAAAGAGAAACCCCCCGGGGTCTAGACACTGGTGGTGGTGATACTAAGGGAAATACAAATCCGGAGTGATGAGGGTTCTTCTGGGTTATCCTGCCTTGGATCTGAGACTGGAGGTGGAGGAGGGTTGCATCAATTCTCCTGAACGATGCCAGTTTCACTCATTGAAGGTCTCTCTAAAACACGTGTGACCGGCTGCGTTTGGACAGGTGTTAAACACGGGGAATGATGACGTACTAATATCCTGCTTCATAATTACAAAGGTATTTCTGTGTCAAAGTGAGAAGGCGACTCCGAGGGGATCTCGTCCTTTAAGGAATAAAGTTCAAACTGTGAATTAAAGCCAATTTAGGAAAATAAATAAGTTACGGAGCGAGACGACGAATGTGTGTTCACATTTTTAATAAAATATTTCCTTCATTGTTCTGTTTCACAAATTGACGACTTGAGTAAAAGTAGAAGTACTCAGATCTTGTACTTGAGTAAAAGTAGAAGTATTCAGATCTTGAGTTAAAGTAGAAGTACTCAGATCTTGAGTAAAAGTAGAAGTACTCAGATCTTGTACTTGAGTAAAAGTAGAAGTACTCAGATCTTGAGTTAAAGTAGAAGTACTCAGATCTTGAGTAAAAGTAGAAGTACTCAGATCTTGAGTAAAAGTAGAAGTACTCAGATGTTGTACTTGAGTAAAAAGTAATGAATTAAACAAAGTGAAAACAATCATTGAAAGCCAGTTTATTGTAATGCCTCCACAAACCTCAGGTAATAAATATTTCAGATATAATCAGAACCAGCTGTTCATCGCTCCACCTGCAGAGTGACGCTGCAGAAACCAAACTCAGAGCGGAGCAGCTGATTGGCTGAGGAGAGGACGAGGAGGGGGTCTGCATCTGAGACACACACACACGCACACACATAGAGAGACACAGAGAGAGAGAGAGACACACACACAGACAAACACACACAGACACACACACACACACAGAGAGACACACACACAGAGAGAGAGACACACCAACACAGAGACCACACACACACACACACACACACACACAGAGAGACAGATACATGCCACACACACACACTTTATTACAACATACCTTAATATGATTTATTTTTCAAAATGCTTCGACGTACTCCTCACACACAGGTAAACCTCAGTAGCATGCTGCTGTGCTCAGGTGTGTGTGGTGTGTGTGTACCTGTGCTCAGGTGTGTGTGGTGTGTGTGTACCTGTGCTCAGGTGTTTTTTTGGTGTGTGTGTACCTGTGCTCAGGTGTGTGTGTACCTGTGCTCAGGTGTGTGTGGTGTGTGTGTGTACCTGTGCTCAGGTGTGTGTGTACCTGTGCTCAGGTGTGTGTGGTGTGTGCGTGTACCTGTGCTCAGGTGTGTGTGTACCTGTGCTCAGGTGTGTGTGATGTGTGTGTGTGTACCTGTGCTCAGGTGTGTGTGGTGTGTGTGTACCTGTGCTCAGGTGTGTCGTGTGTGTGTACCTGTGCTCAGGTGTGTGTGTGTACCTGTGCTCAGGTGTGTGTGGTGTGTGTGTACCTGTGCTCAGGTGTGCAGACAGGAAGTGTTTGTTCAGGTTGAGGCTCCAGACGTGCAGGTTGTGGACGGATTGAACTCCTCTCAGAGACAGAAGACGCTCCCTCACACTGATCACCTGCTCAGGACTCCCTGCTGGGAACACACACACACACACACACACACACACACACACACACACTCAGTAACACACACTCAGTATCCAGAGGTGGGAAGTAGTGGAGTACAAATACTTCGTTACTGTACTTAAGTACATTTTTCTGGTAACAGTACTTTACTCCACTACTTATTTTTCTGACCACTTTTTACTTTCTACTTCTTACATGTTGAACCCAAATACCTGTACTTTCTACTTCTTACATGTTGAACCCAAATACCTGTACTTTCTACTTCTTACATGTTGAACCCAAATACCTGAACTTTCTACTTCTTACATGTTGAACCCAAATACCTGTACTTTCTACTTCTTACATGTTGAACCCAAATACCTGTACTTTCTACTTCTTCCATGTTCCAAACAGGCTGGTTCCTTTAGTCTGAATGTGTGTTTGGTGGCGTGATCATTATTATTTAGAGTCATTGCGTGCCTATTGATTTGAACACGATCCGTGTATCCATCATTTCCTGGTCTTCTCTAAAGAAGAGGGACCAATGAAAACGTTGTCATGTTGCCGTTGTTCAGCATGGAAACATTCGTTAGCTAACAATGACATTATTGTTCTATTAATATAAAGGGAGGTCAGGTACTCTTTAAAACAGCTGCTAGTTATGGGTACTTTTTACTGAAGTACATTTCAAAGCCTCTTTACTTTGACTTGAGTAAAGAAGTTTAGTCAGTACTTCTACTTTTACCAGAGTATTTTTAAACACGAGTATCTGTACTTCTACCTGAGTAAAGGATGTTTGTACTCTTACCATCTCACTCAGTAACACACTCACCTCTAGTCATTATAATATGGAAGTTATAAAGTTCCTACCCTCCATCAGGACCCTGAACACATCCTTTGAAATGGGAATCGTCGTCCCCAGAACCAGAACTGAGAACAGGAACGTGCAGATGGGATCTGCTACTTTATATTCAGGCTGTGGAGAAAACACACATCTGATTATAAACTAATGTTCAACCACATAATCAACTTCAATTTAAGAAGTTTGGGTTATTTAGCTTCCAGAACTTTCAGTCTTTTTTCAAACTAGTGGAAAGAAACCCTGAGAAATCCACATCTTTAGGGGTTTATTTGACCGTTTGTGTCTGCAGATTTCTTACAGAAGAAGTATTAGTACCACGGTTCGGCCAATTCCTAAATTGGTGTCAGAGCTAGGGTAATGAATTGTGGATCTGTGTCAGAGTTTCTCAAACGTTGTCAAAATGCATGTAGTACGTTAAATACAGTTAAACTTTGGGTTCAGGCCCAAGTTTAACATGAACTCAACTTTAAACACAAGTTAATTATTTACACTGTTCCATTTATTTAGCGTTGTTTACGCACTCATTGACTGCGTGTCTCTGTCGCTCCTATACTAGTCATTTTTAAACTATTTGAGGAACACTTTGAATTTATTATTAATTTATTTCAGATGTGAAACAGGGCCCCGATTGGGCCACTGGGTTTCAGTCTGAGTATTTGCAAAAGCTAACCCCCCCTCAGCTAACATGGTTTGTAATGCTAGCATGCTTAAATAAGAGGGTGAATATTGTAAACATTAGAGTAGCTTAGCATTAGCATGTTAGCATTAGCATGTTAGCATGGATGTGTTTTTGGCTGACCCTGAAGTGTATGATGGTTGCAGCCAGCAGCACCCCAAAACTCTGCAGCAGATCCCCGACAACGTGAACAAAAGCTGCCCGAACACTGGCATTGTGTCCATGATGGAGGTCAGGGTGAAGGTCGTGATGATGAAGGTCATGATGAAGGTCACGCTGTTTGTCAGTCTGCAGCCTGGCGGGGGGAAAGCTGTGGTTGTGACCGTGTGAAGCTCCGGACTGATGAAGAATCAGGACCATCCTGCAGGGAAAAAGTGGAGATAGTATAGTATATACAGTATAGTTCCAATGATGAAAAAGTATTCAGATCTTGTACTTGAGTAAAAGTAGAAGTACTCAGAATTTACTCCAGGTGGAACTATACCTTAAACTTGTGCTTAAGTACTGAGTAAATGTACTTAGTTACTTCCCACCTCTGGATGTTAGCTGTTGTTACTCACAGCACGTTGACCCCCACCGCCCCCCCCGATGTTATGAGCATGATGAAACTGTCGATCTCGTAATCTCCGTCAGAAATCCTCCGAGCGGCGGAGATCAGCAGCAAAACCGTCACGATCCAGATGGAAAACACCGACAGCAGCATGCCCAGGATCTCTGAGGGTCAGTGGGGGAAATATTTAACTAACAGGTATCACAATGAAACCCAAACTGTTCAATACTGACATTAACACAAGTACTTTTTACATTACAAGTTTTCTGACATGTGATGTTTACATATGCAAATGAGGCGTTATAATGCGAATTGTTGGAGAGTTTAGAAGAAATCTGCAGATACAAACATTTAAGAAGTAAAACAAGGAATTATCTTTAAGACACTGCAGGTGAGTGGGGTAAAATATCCCCTCTGTGTAAAGAGAGACTCTCTCTTTACACAGAGGGGACACATGTCTCTTCTACATCAACATGTGTCCCCTCTGTGTAAAGAGACTCTCTCTTTACACAGAGGGGACACATGTCTCTTCTACATCAACATGTGTCCCCTCTTCTCCATGTCTCTTCTACATCAACATGTGTCCCCTCTTCTTCATGTCTCTTCTACATCAACATGTGTCCCCTCTTCTTCATGTCTCTTCTACATCAACATGTGTCCCCTCTGTGTAAAGAGACTCTCTCTTTACACAGAGGGGACACATGTCTCTTCAACATCAACATCAACATGTGTCCCCTCTGTGTAAAGAGACTCTCTCTTTACACAGAGGGGACACATGTCTCTTCTACATCAACATGTGTCCCCTCTTCTCCATGTCTCTTCTACATCAACATGTGTCCCCTCTTCTTCATGTCTCTTCTACATCAACATGTGTCCCCTCTTCTCCATGTCTCTTCTACATCAACATGTGTCCCCTCTTCTTCATGTCTCTTCTACATCAACATGTGTCCCCTCTTCTTCATGTCTCTTCTACATCAACATGTGTCCCCTCTTCTTCATGTCTCTTCTACATCAACATGTGTCCCCTCTTCTCCATGTCTCTTCTGCATCAACATGTGTCCCCTCTTCTCCATGTCTCTTCTACATCAACATGTGTCCCCTCTTCTTCATGTCTCTTCTACATCAACATGTGTCCCCTCTTCTTCATGTCTCTTCTATATCAACATGTGTCCCCTCTTCTTCATGTCTCTTCTACATCAACATGTGTCCCCTCTGTGTAAAGAGACTCTGGAAGTTTCAGGAACAAAGATTCTCTCTTTTTGTCCTGATCCATTTCTATAAAAACCTGTCTGAAAATGAGCTGATCAGATTTTGGCCACTTTGTGATGTCATAACGATGTTTTGTCTTGTGTAACCATTAGCCAATCAGCAACCAAGGTAACCCCCCCCCCCCCCCCTTATCACCTGAATCTCCTCCTAGAGCACCATTGAGTTCTTTGTAACCAAATCTCTCTCAGAGGGGCGTGGGGAGGGGCTCCTTATTTTCATCTAAAGTAACAGACAGAGAATCAGCACTTTGGAAACAGGGCTGAAACAGAGGGGATTATGGGATGCTACAATGATCTGTTTGGTGTTTCAGCCAATCAGAGACAGGTTCAGTATATATCTGAGACCTGTGATATATTGATGAGAAACAGTATGATAGGGAGCTTTAATACACATCTCTGTTTTTAAAGTGCAGAGACCTGCTCGATGCCATCCGAAGGTCATGGTGTCAGTCTTTGGTCTGGAGGAGAGCCACAGAGAGAAGCAGCTGATCGAGATGCTGCAGACGTCCGTCAGCAGGTGAGCTGCGTCCGTCATGATGGCCAGACTCTGAGCGAAGTATCCACCTGAGGGGGGGGGGGGGTACACACTGATATTTTACAGTTTTAAAACAGAGAGAGATCTCAGGCAAAAAGCACTTTCTTTCAAGATAAGATCCATTCTTCCTATTCCAATCCCAAAAAACTATTTTCTATCTTCTCCACTCTCCTCGAACCCCCCAGAGCCCCTTCCCCCTCCTCCCTTCTGCCAAGCGACTTTGTTAACTACTTTGAAAAAAAGGTTGATGATATTCGCTCTTCCACTGGGTCACCTGACCCACCGTTCACCCACACACTGACCTCCTTTTCCCCTCTCTCTCCAAGTGAGGTTCTTACCCTCATTACCTCTGCCCATCCTACCACCTGTCCTCTGGACCCTGTCCCCTCAAACCTCCTTCAGACTATCGCTCCTGATATTCTACCGTTTCTCATCCATCTCATCAACACTTTTCTAACTTCTGGTCACTTTCCAAACAGTCTCAAGGAGGCAACAGTAACCCCTCTCCTAAAGAAACCCACTCTCAACCCGTCTGATGTTATAACCTACAGGCCTGTCTCTCTCCTCCCGTTCCTGTCTAAAACACTTGAACGCGCTGTCTTTAAACAACTCTCCTGTTATCTCCATCAGAACAACCTTCTGGATCCGCACCAGTCTGGTTTCAAGGCAGGTCACTCCACAGAAACTGCCCTCCTCGCTGTCTCTGAGGAACTGCACACGGCTAAAGCAGCCTCCCTCTCCTCTGTCATCATCCTTTTGGACCTGTCTGCTGCATTCGACACGGTGAACCATCAGATCCTCCTTCACACTCTCCAAGAACTTGGAGTTTCAGGCCCTGCACTTTCCCTCCTCACCTCATACCTCAAAGACCGTACCTACAGGGTAACTTGGAGAGGGTCCGAGTCCGACCCTAGTCAATTAACTACAGGGGTCCCTCAGGGCTCTGTTCTTGGTCCCCTCCTCTTCTCTCTGAACATAAACTCGCTCGGATCTGTCATTAGCCCGCATGGTTTTTCATACCATTGCTATGCTGACGACACCCAATTAATTCTGTCCTTTCCCCGCTCAGAGACCCAGGTCGTCGCACGCATCTCTGCTTGTCTAGCAGACATCTCTAAGTGGATGTCTGCTCACCACCTCAAGCTCAACCTTGACACTGAACTGCTTTTCCTTCCTGGAAGGACAGCAGACAGCTTACACATCTTCCGGCGCAGACTGAAAACTCATCTCTTTCGACTCCACTTCGAGCAATAGAATGACTAACAAAGCACTTATATACTAACAAAGGACTGGCTTATCTAAAGCCAGCTGAGTAGCACTTGAAATGTGTTCGCTCTATGAAACCTGATGTTCTTATATGATTCTGTTTTCTTCAAGTTTGTATCTTCTTGGTCGAATGCACTTATTGTAAGTCGCTTTGGATAAAAGCGTCAGCTAAATGTAATGTAATGTAAAGTAATGTTTATGTTTGATTTAATTCTCTGTTTGTGAAGGTTGTCATTTGAACTGTTACCGGGCAGAACTGGGCAGTTAGTAATACTTTAATTGACTCAATTAGATTAGATTACTGTATTTGTTAATTGATCCAATCATATCCTGTTGAAGTGAAGTTATGAATGTAAGAGATGCATTTACTCTATCTGTTTTAGGATTGGTTGATATTGTGAAGAATGTGATGTCTGGATATGTTGTAGTTGTTACTGCAGGAATAATGAAAAGGAAAACAAATATTGGAATAAGTTTTAAATAATAGTTGAAATTAGTAGTTTTTTTTGGCTCCTCCCCCTTCTCACCGACCACCTCTCCGGTCATGAAGACGAGGCTGACGAAGGCGGCCATGATGAGCTTCTTCCTCGCCGAACGCCTCGCCACGCTTTCCTCCGGCAGATAGTCCGAGTCCCTGCAGAACCAGGAGGGAAACCCCGCGTCTTCGTCTGCATCGGATTCTGAGTCTGAACATCTGGGTTCTGGAGAACTGGACCTGAGCCGAGGGGGGTATTATTTTTTTATCTCAGAATTCTAATATTGAAGTCAGAATTCTTAAAAAAAATAATTTGAGATTCTGATATTTTCAGAAAAAATAAGAAATATATATTTTTCAGATTCTTTAAAAAAATGTAAATGATAAAAAAAAAGACTCTTTAAGACTTTGACCTCAAAGTTCTGAGAACAATATAAATAATATATTCTTTAATGAAAATCTCAGAATTCTGACATTTTCCCGAGATACCTGAGGAGAAAAATATATAATTTATTTTCTTTGAATTTCAGAAATTCTATTTCAATCTGAGAAATAAATCAGAAATCTGGGGAGATTTTCAGATTTTGTTGTTATTTTCTTCTCAGAATCGTCACTTTAATCTCAGGGCGGTGGTCCGTAGGGACTTGGCTTGGCAACTGGAAGGTCACCTGTTCAAGTCCCGGCAAGACCAAGTGCTACCGAGGTGTCCCTGAGCAAGGCACCGTTCCCTACACTGCTCCCCGGGCGCCGTACATAATAATGGCAGCCCACTGCTCCGAACACTAGGATGGGTCAAATGCAGAGGAACCGTGTCGTTACATAGAACCTGAACTACGTAACGACAATAAAACTAAAAGAAGAAAAGAACTGAGAGAAAAAAAGAAAATCTGTTTTTGTTTTCGGAAAATATCAGAATCCCGATTTTCTTCCCAGACATCTAACTTTAATCTCAGAATTTTTCTTTTTCCTTTCAGAACATCTTAGACTTTTTCCCAGGATTTTGAGATTTTCAGAAAACAAAAATATATATTTTTTGTTCTTATAGTTCAGATTTTTTAAGTCAGAATTCTGAGATTTTCTTTTTCAGGATTCTAACTTGAATCACACTTTAGGTCAGATCTCATGTGGCTCTCATCCTCTTCCGTAGCGTGAAGCCAGACATGAGAGGATTAAGATTATAAAAACGTACCGTCTGAGAGGATCCGGATGAATCAGAAGCTGCTTTTCTGAAGCCTCCGATAGCTCCATTTATTCTGCCTGTCCGTTTCAATAAAGTTAAAAATGAAACTGGTTCTCCTGTAAACTGGTTCTCCTGTAAGCTGGTTCTCCTTTAAACTGGTTCTCCTGTAAACTGGTCCTCCTGTAAACTGGTTCTCCTGTAAACTGGTTCTCCTGTAAACTGGTTCTCCTGTAAACTGGTCCTCCTGTAAACTGGTTCTCCTGTAAACTGGTTCTCCTGTAAACTGGTTCTCCCTGTGAGTTTAAATAAAGTTCAAATGAAACTGGTTCTCCTGTAAACTGGTTCTCCCTGTGAGTTTAAATAAAGTTTAAATGAAACTGGTTCTCCTGCAAGCTGGTTCTCCCTGTGAGTTTAAATAAAGTTCAAATGAAACTGGTTCTCCTGTAAACTGGTTCTCCCTGTGAGTTTAAATAAAGTTTAAATGAAACTGGTTCTCCTGCAAGCTGGTTCTCCCTGTGAGTTTAAATAAAGTTAAATTGAAGCTGGTTCTCCTGTAAACTGGTTCTCCCTGTGAGTTTAAATAAAGTTCAAATGAAACTGGTTCTCCCTGTGAGTTTAAATAAAGTTACATTGAAGCTGGTTCTCCTGTAAACTGGTTCTCCTGTAGTTTTAAATGCAGGTGTATCTGGAGTCCTTCCACCTGCTGCAGCTCTCTTTTCTCCCAGAGGAGGAGCAGCAGCAGCCAATAGCAGGCGAGCTCAGAGCTGCAGCAGCCAATAGCAGGCGAGCTCAGAGCTGCAGACGTTACAATGAAAACACAGATTTAAGATTTAGACGTCTTTATTTTATCAGACAAATATTTTACAGAAACAGACATTTTGGCAAAGTTTTAAAAAATGGCACAATTACCCGAGGAATGTTGAGATGATAAAAACAAATATATTTATTTATTGTTAACATTTGATCCAAATAATTTAAAAATAATCCCAATTAAAAAAGTATGTAATCTGGCACTTAAGTGGGTTTTCTGTCAAGTAAACAAAACATTTCTAAAATTGTTTAAATTTCAATCAAAGTCAGAAATAAAAACATCTAAAAATTAAGTTTTTTTTAGATTTGTACAAAACGCAGAAACCTGACATTCCTACACCCAGCAGACAATTAAACAACACAAACACGATGACATAACTTAAGGAGCTTTATCTTAATATACACTTAATTTGTAATAAAACCTCCAATGAAAAATATACCCCTGAATTTACATCGTCTCTCACACCAGAGATCACTTCCTCGACTCATCTGAGAATATCCATCCCAACATTTGGCCATAAATGTGTTTGCTTTAGCAGGAAGTGCTGTTCAGTAAATATCAGACGATAAGAAGGAGCTTTATCAGTACCTTAAGAAGTATTGGAGGTCACCTTAAGAAGTATTGGAGGTCACCTTAAGAAGTATTGGAGGTCACCTTAAGAAGTATTGGAGGTCACCTTATGTGCAGGAACAGCAGTAAGAAAACAAATGAAGGGAAATACGCTTTATTTTTTAGATTGATGTGCCTTAGATGTCTGTGTTTTACCCAGGTATGGAGCTGAAGTCCAGAAATAAGTAGCCGAGGTCTGCAGAACGACTGCAAAGAAGGAAAAGCGCTATCTTAGCTTAGCATAGAGCAGTAATACAGGAAGAAACAGCTAGCTTAGCATAGAGCAGTAATACAGGAAGAAACAGCTAGCTTAGCTTAGCATAGAGCAGTAATACAGGAAGAAACAGCTAGCTTAGCTTAGCATAGAGCAGTAATACAGGAAGAAACAGCTTAGCTTAGCATAGAGCAGTAATACAGGAAGAAACAGCTAGCTTAGCTTAGCATAGAGCAGTAATACAGGAAGAAACGCCTAGCTTAGCTTAGCATAGAGCAGTAATACAGGGAGAAACAGCTAGCTTAGCTTAGCATAGAGCAGTAATACAGGAAGAAACAGCTAGCTTAGCATAAAGTAGTAATACAGGGAGAAACAGCTAGCTTAGCTTAGCATAGAGCAGTAATACAGGAAGAAACAGCTAGCTTAGCTTAGCATAGAGCAGTAATACAGGAAGAAACAGCTAGCTTAGCTTAGCATAGAGCAGTAATACAGGGAGAAACAGCTAGCTTAGCTTAGCACAAAAACGTGGAAATAAAGACTGGGAATAATGAGAAACAGCTAGCTTAGCTTAACATAAAGTAGCAATACAGGAAGAAACAGATAGCTTAGCTTAACATAAGGTAGCAATACAGGGAGAAACAGCTAGCTTAGCTTAGCACAAAGACAGAAAACTAGAAAGAAACGCTATCCTGGCTTTGTAAAAGTAGGCTACCTTACAATAGGAAGAAACAGCTAATTTAGCTTAGCATAAAAACTGGGAAATGTGGACATGAAAATAGGAAAGTTAGCAAGGCTCTATTTTCTACCTGTGGTTTTAAGGGGAGCTGAATGCTGCAAATCAAAACAAGAGATATCCAAACTCCCAGAAACGTATTTTCAGGGCGTCTCAAATTATAACTTTAACGCTTATAGTGACGACAGAGAGTTTTAAAACCATGCTAACTTTCCCTACTACTTCCAGTCATTATGCTAAGCTAAGCTAACCACATCCTAGACTGCAGCTCCATACTCCATATTTTGTGGGTGTATTTTTTAACTCTAAATACAGTTTAATTCAAAACAAGTTATGATTATAAAATTATTTGCTGGTGATTTTTATCTAATTTAATGCCTGAAAATAACACAAATATGGACCCTTGTTTTTACGGATATAGTGCTGTGTTGTCAATTAAAGACTAAGCAATTAAACACCTACTTTTGTCTAAGTTTTAGAAGGAAAGTGACTAAGCTTTTCTCCCATAAGGTTGATTTAATCCTGTATTGTCCGTCAGCATCTCTGTTAATTCTACTATTTATTTACATCCAAACATACAGATGTCACAATACGCTGTTCATCATTTCAAAAAGCCCTATTTTCTATAATATGTGTTTATGTGCGGCGTGGCTGAACCCATCGAGTGGTTGGCTTTAAAGATAACATTTTGCATTCAAAGTATTAAAACATTTCGGCCGTCTTTGAGCCGAAACGTCGTCAGACCGTCGCGGCAGCTTTTCGATATTAAAGTGCACAAAGACAAATATATTCCAGAGCTTTGATCTGCATGGCCTTCGTCCCTGAAGTCCGACACGAGATGGGACCAAAGACAAACCCACTGGTAGTTTAAAAAAGGAAAAATATGGCACAATATCACCGCTAAAAATCTCTCTAAGCGGTCGCTGGTGGTCGGGGTTTCGTCCAATCACTTGATGCCGTTCGTCGCGTGAGGCTGAATCACGATGGGTGCATTTTCACCTGCAGGAAGTAAAAAAAAACAGGACATTTATTAAGTTTCTACCCTCTTATTTCTAATTTTGCAGCAAAAGCAGCAACACGTAGATGGAAAGCGTAGATGAGGATACACCACATTAAAGAGAGGATTGTGCATCGGTACGGAAGAGTGAACTAAAACAAATAAATATATATATTTTCACATGTGGACGTCCATGCATCGGGAATATTAATCGAAATAAGAATGACTTTCCCCAGAAGGAAATTAGCTTTTGTTAGAGTTGCTTTAAAAGTTAATAAAAAAACAGAGAAGTTAAAAGTACAATTTGTGCAAATAAATATGTAAAATGACAATTCAATAATAAGATATTCTACATTCTGATATTTTGCTTTCCATCAGGTATCACGGATTAATGACATATAATGATATTAAGCAACAGCTATAGAGAGGCGAAGTCCCGCCCATCTACTTCCGACCCATGGGACCTTATTTTGGAAAAATGATGTATTGAAGTCAATGGGGAGAGAAAGATTATCTTTCGATCCCGTTTGAATTGTGCCACGAATTACACATATGATGTTGGTCAATTTAAAAGATCATTTCCATGTCAAAAAAGTCAGTTTGTCGTAAAACTGTTGAAATATAAGACTATGAAAAATATGCAACTAGAAAGACTACAAATCCCAGAATCCCGGTCCCGCATGCTGGCTCTTAAGGAACCGACTAACTCCCCTTGTGTGTGTGTACAGCTCTCAACACGCCCAGACTTGGAGTGATTTTCACCTCTTTTAATACTTTCCGCCTCGTTCTGAAAGAAAGAAGTGAAATGTGTCAACGTGACGGCCGTCTGGGTGTGTGGTGCGAGACGGGAGATGTAGTTCATTGAGCGTTTCACACAAAAAAAAGTGTTACTTCACAGTTTTACGACACATTCTTTTTTTTTTGACTTGCAAAATGATCTTTTAAATGGACGAACATCATCTGTGTAATTCGTGGCACAATTCAAACGGGATCTGAAGATAATCTTTCTCTCTCCATTGACTTCAATACATCATTTTTCTGAAATAAGGTCCCATGGAGCTCCCCCGGAGAGGGCGGGACTTCGCCTCTCTATTGGTGTAAGCAAGCACATGTATTAATAAGCAACACAGGAAACAACAATACCACATTTTGAAACAGCGTCCTGTAGAAGTGGTAGGAAGAAATGTTAGCAAGTGATTCGGCAAACAAAGCCAGGAGCTGCTGAAAACCAAACCTCCTCGATGGTAAAGCTTAAAGCTTGATGTTCTGTGAGTTAGTGAAGCAGCCGAGGACAGGTGAACTTTATAACTTAACTATAACTTTACCTGTGGAGTTGACGACTGTTTCTGAAGTGTCAGCGCTCGGCTGAATAATTATTACATGGTCTGCCGCTGTGAAAAAGAAAATGTAACACTGAGAAAACCCCCTCTACTTCTTATCATCAGAGTGTTGCACGAGCTAAAGGTCAAAGGTGTTACAACCTTTCCACCTATAATGTTTCTGCAGCAGACGGTGAAGGACGCTCTGCGATCTCTTACTCTTGACTGCGCATTAACTGGGACATGATTGTGGTTTTAAAAAAATGTTACCATATAGGTAAAATAGAGCGGTGCGGGGATGACGTATTTACCCTGAAGGAAGCTGCTGGTTCCCTCCACAAAAAAGCAACGGGATTTCTCCAGAGGATTTAGGAAAATAGCTGGAAATAAGGTCTGTGGAAAACGAAGCTGTTTGATAAATGCACGTTTTGTTCAGCCGGATAATCTCCACATGTCTACCCTACTTTTATCATGTTCTAATCATAAATCTAACGGCCAGAAGCAAAATGCTAGCGTTATGCTATAAAGCACATCTGTCAAACTCAAGGCCCGGGGGCCAAATCAGGCCCTTGGTGGATTTAATTTCGGCCCGCAGGATCATTTCTAATTACTATTAGCTCTGGCCCTCCGGTATATTGCACGCACACCTTCACTCCATCCTGAGGGTCTCCTCAGCTCAGAGCCTGACCCCAAACATTGATGAACTTGCACCCAAGATGAGATGCCAAGTATCTGAGCTAGCATCACAGAGCAGCAACCTGAGTTTAATGGATGTTTCCTTCTGCACTTTCTTTCTTGAGACAACAGGGCATGTTTGGTTTTCTCTTTGAGGGAAATAGTTTTTTTGAAGCTGTGAAGCTGAAAAGCTGCAGATAGAGCCATAAGAAATGACTCTGGAAAAGCTGCAGATAGAGCCATAAGAAATGACTCTGGAAAAGCTGCAGATAGAGCCATAAGAAATGACTCTGGAAAAGCTGCAGATAGAGCCATAAGAAATTAATGCAACTGATTATTTAATGTTTAATGTTGTTTTTATAGGCAATCATTTAAGCTTTGTTAGTTCCAGGTTTAATATGTGCAATAAGTTCATTTCAATAAGTTCTGCAATAAACATTGATCCAGTCCGGCCCTCCACTAGTACCCATTTTTTAATATTGGCCCACTGTGTATTTGAGTTTTGACCCCCCTGCATTAAAGGAAGTACAGGCGAGTCCAGCAGCACGACTTCAACGTCACGCCAACTTCAGATCCATATTCAAACATTCAGATTCTAAATGGTACGAGTTGAAGCGTTTGTTTGAACAGTCTGCAGGAGGCAGGTACTTGCTTTCAAGCTGAACAGGGCAAACTAACTTAGAGGAGTGTTCACGTGTTCGGCGTAATGACGTACAACGTCCTCCACAACTTCTGTAGTCCTATTCAGCCACTTGGTAACAACCATCGTTTTTCAGACACGTCAACTCTTCAGAAATCCCCAGTGGGGTCACTGCTGATGGATTTAATGTCCTAGAACAAAACGTGATCCGTCTCTTCAATGTGTCTCAACCACAGACCTTATTTCAGATATTTTCCAACATCCTATGGAGAGATCCCATTGGCTCTGAGACAGGGAACAAGAAGTGGAGAAATGCTGACTCACTTCCTGGTTTTAGGACTCGCACCACTCGACAGAAATCCACCACAACCTCTGACAGCTGATTCTGTCTAAAACAGGGAAAAGGATAAAGCCAGAACTGCTCTGACGTTGGGAGAGTTGGACAAAGTTTGACAACCAAATACTGACTTGGTGAGATTCTTGTCATGCACACCAGGTCCCTCTCAGCTAGACTGTCCTGCTGCGATGTGGTTGTGAAATGCAACAAGCACTTCCACAACCACATCGTTGTGAAATCCAGCCCCTTTGGCCTCAGGTGCTCGAGAACAGATGGGGGAAACGCAGGTAGATCAACTTGTGGAAACAAGTACAATTGTGTACCATCCTTGCACAAGGGGGCCGTGCTAATCTTCTCTCTAACGTTTCCAATTTTTCACATGTACGTACACAACACAGTAGAAGATGTGTGGATTCATTGTTTTGTCGACCTCGCTGTCTTTGTGATTTGTATAAACTGCCGGTTAATTCTGTCTGCATCTTTATGTGGGATTCATCCACAGAGAAGGATGAAGCCGAAACCGCCCTGACATCTCCTCTGCATCGTTTCCACTTTCTCAAGCCTCTCTACCTAATCTGTGTCTCATGAGAGTTTGATAGTTTCACGTATGTCTTGAAATACAAAGGGACAACACTTGCCGTTTCAGATAACCCTTCTGACAATGAATGTGTTGTTCCAGCAGCTGGAGGACATCATCTGAATCATCTTACCTGCGTCCTGATTTCTGATCTCTGCCTCCAGGTCTTCAGGGTCCACATAGGCGAAGTTTTCCTGTTCTTCGCTCGTCTTGCACTTCCCACAACAGAAACAGCAGCAGCAGAAGCAGCAGCAGCAGGTGAAGATCCCGCAGCACACCACCAGGCCCTGACACAGAGGACAGGAGAGAACAGCTGAGTTAGGAAGGGGGGGCGATCCATTATGGAAGTGCATTAATTTGCAACAAGTACAAGACAAGTTGCAGCAGAAAAACTTTGTCAATGATCTATGAAATGATCCAGATGCAAACACGTTTCTGTTCGATTAAGTCCCTTGAAATAGATTTGTAAATAGTTTTTAAATACATTTCTACAACGCCGCTATCAATTAGGAATGGGGCGATCCATAATGATTGCAGTTTTATTTCTTTTTTGGGGGAATCAACTTTTCAGTTGGTCAATTCTTTTTTTTGTCAATTTTTATTTTAGTCAGCAATTTTTTTATTCAACTTTTTTTTAAGTCAACTTTTTTTGGTCAACCTGATTGAGAGTTTTTCACCTGTCGGCCTTGAAATACACGTTTCCTCTCACCTTGAACCAGCACTTGGACATGAGGAAGTAATATTTGACGCTCTCGTCCCCAAACTGCTCGGCGACGTAGAGTCCCATCGATCCGTACTCATCGTAGATCTTCCGTTTGTTCTCATCGCTCAGGATGGAGTTGGCGTTGTTGATTTCCTTGAATTTGTCCGCAGCCTCTGGGTTCTCTGGGTTTTTATCCGGATGATGCTTCAACGCCAGTTTCCTGTAAATAAGGGGGTGAGGGATTCACTTAGATTGGCTTTTTATTAGCCCCCACTTTAAATGTTATTCTTTATTTTTTACCTCCCTTTATTTGTATTTATGTTGAACCTATATGTTCACTTTGTTTTATATTGTTGCATCGAATCAGTTTTCTTGTGTCTTATCGTCAGAGAGAAACCATCAGTTCCTTTCCATTAGTGCACTGAAAGGGCCGGTTGGAACTTAAAGACTATAGAAATATACATATATAAATATATAATATATACAAAATAATGTGTTATATCACACGATGGCCTCTGCATTGGATTATTATGGGATAGGGTAATAACTTCATAATTAACCACGTCTGAAAGCAGAAGTCTGGGGCAAATAATTGCAAGTCTCTTCAGTGTGCATTTCACAAAATGAGATGCATTGTGGGACATGTAGTTTATGGTTTAAGTGATATTTGTGAACACACCTGTACGCTTTCTTTAGTTCCTCTGGCGACGCTCCTTTCTTCAAACCAAGGATCTTATAAAGGCTTTCTCCTGCCGTCGACATTTTACGCTGAGATCTGTTTTGGTCCTCCATGATTCAGGATCTGGAAGCTGGAACAAGGACTCTTTAAAGTAGAGACACTACCTACTGATATACACCTGGACATCAGCAGGAGAGGACTCTTTAAAGTAGAGACACTACATACTGATATACACCTGAACATCAGCAGGAGAGGACTCTTTAAAGTAGAGACACTACACACTGATATACACCTGAACATCAGCAGGAGAGGACTCTTTAAAGTAGAGACACTACATACTGATATACACCTGAATATCAGCAGGAGAGGACTCTTTAAAGTAGAGACACTACATACTGATATACACCTGAACATCAGCAGGAGAGGACTCTTTAAAGTAGAGACACTACCTACTGATATACACCTGAACATCAGCAGGAGAGGACTCTTTAAAGTAGAGACACTACATACTGATATACACCTGAATATCAGCAGGAGAGGACTCTTTAAAGTAGAGACAATACATACTGATATACACCTGAACATCAGCAGGAGAGGACTCTTTAAAGTAGAGACACTACATACTGATATACACCTGAATATCAGCAGGAGAGGACTCTTTAAAGTAGAGACACTATATACTGATATACACCTGAACATCAGCAGGAGAGGACTCTTTAAAGTAGAGACACTACATACTGATATACACCTGAACATCAGCAGGAGAGGACTCTTTAAAGAAGAGACACTACATACTGATATACACCTGAAAATCAGCAGGAGAGGACTCTTTAAAGTAGAGACACTACATACATACTGATATACAACTGAACATCAGCAGGAGAGGACTCTTTAAAGTAGAGACACTACATACTGATATACACCTGAACATCAGCAGGAGAGGACTCTTTAAAGTAGAGACACTACATACTGATATACACCTGAACATCAGCAGGAGAGGACTCTTTAAAGTAGAGACTACATACATACTGATATACACCTGAACATCAGCAGGAGAGGACTCTTTAAAGTAGAGACACTACATACTGATATACACCTGAACATCAGCAGGAGAGGACTCTTTAAAGTAGAGACACTACATATACTACTGATACACCTGAACATCAGCAGGAGAGGACTCTTTAAAGTAGAGACACTACATACATACTGATATACACCTGAACATCAGCAGGAGAGGACTCTTTAAAGTAGAGACACTACATACTGATATACACCTAAACATCAGCAGGAGAGGACTCTTTAAAGTAGAGACACTACATACTGATATACACCTGAACATCAGCAGGAGAGGACTCTTTAAAGTAGAGACACTACACACTGATATACACCTGAACATCAGCAGGAGAGGACTCTTTAAAGTAGAGACACTACATACTGATATACACCTGAACATCAGCAGGAGAGGACTCTTTAAAGTAGAGACACTACATACATACTGATACACCTGAACATCAGCAGGAGAGGACTCTTTAAAGTAGAGACACTACATACTGATATACACCTGAACATCAGCAGGAGAGGACTCTTTAAAGTAGAGACACTACATACATACTGATATACACCTGAACATCAGCAGGAGAGGACTCTTTAAAGTAGAGACACTACATACTGATATACACTGAACATCAGCAGGAGAGGACTCTTTAAAGTAGAGACACTACATACTGATATACACCTGAACATCAGCAGGAGAGGACTCTTTAAAGTAGAGACACTACACACTGATATACACCTGAACATCAGCAGGAGAGGACTCTTTAAAGTAGAGACACTACATACTGATATACACCTGAACATCAGCAGGAGAGGACTCTTTAAAGTAGAGACACTACACACTGATATACACCTGAACATCAGCAGGAGAGGACTCTTTAAAGTAGAGACACTACATACTGATATACATCTGAACATCAGCAGGAGAGGACTCTTTAAAGTAGAGACACTACATACATACTGATATACACCTGAACATCAGCAGGAGAGGACTCTTTAAAGTAGAGACACTACATACTGATATACACCTGAACATCAGCAGGAGAGGACTCTTTAAAGTAGAGACACTACATACTGATATACACCTGAACATCAGCAGGAGAGGACTCTTTAAAGTAGAGACACTACATACTGATATACACCTGAACATCAGCAGGAGAGGACTCTTTAAAGTAGAAACACTACATACTGATATTCACTTGAACATCAGCAGGAGAGGACTCTTTAAAGTAGAGACACTACATACTGATATACACCTGAACACCAGCAGGAGAGGACTCTTTAAAGTAGAGACACATACTGATATACACCTGAACATCAGCAGGAGAGGACTCTTTAAAGTAGAGACACATACTGATACACCTGAACATCAGCAGGAGTGGACTCTTTAAAGTAGAGACACTACATACTGATATGCACCTGAACATCAGCAGGAGAGGACTCTTTAAAGTAGAGACACTACATACTGATATACACCTGAACATCAGCAGGAGAGGACTCTTTAAAGTAGAGACACTACATACTGATATACACCCGGACATCAGCAGGAGAGGACTCTTTAAAGTAGAGACACTACAAACTGATATACACCCGAACATCAGCAGGAGAGGACTCTTTAAAGTAGAGACACTACATACTGATATACACCTGAACATCAGCAGGAGAGAACTCTTTAAAGTAGAGACACTACATACTGATATACACCTGAACACCAGCAGGAGAGGACTCTTTAAAGTAGAGACACTACATACTGATATACACCTGAACACCAGCAGGAGAGGACTCTTTAAAGTAGAGACACTACATACTGATATACACCTGAACATCAGCAGGAGAGGACTCTTTAAAGTAGAGACACTACATACTGATATACACCCGGACATCAGCAGGAGAGGACTCTTTAAAGTAGAGACACTACAAACTGATATACACCCAAACATCAGCAGGAGAGGACTCTTTTAAGTAGAGACACTACAAACTGATATACACCTGAACATCAGCAGGAGAGGACTCTTTAAAGTAGAGTCACAACAAACTGATATACACCTGAACATCAGCAGGAGAGGACTCTTTAAAGTAGAAACACTACATAATGATATACACCTGAACATCAGCAGGAGAGGACTCTTTAAAGTAGAGACACTACATACTGATATACACCTGAACATCAGCAGGAGAGGACTCTTTAAAGTAGAAACAACTACAAACTGATATACACCTGAACATCAGCAGGAGAGGACTTTTAAAGTAGAAACACTACATACTGATATACACCTGAACATCAGCAGGAGAGGACTCTTTAAAGTAGAAACACCTGCACCTCGTTGTCCCCATAGTGTGTCTCTTATTATTTGCGTAGTTTCTTTATCTTATAGACTAGTCTCTACATTAGGTTTGCATGTTAACTCTTTAAAGTAGAGACACTAGATACTGATATGCACCTGAACATCAGCAGGAGGGGACTCTTTAAAGTAGATAACCCAGGCCAGCTTTATCAACTTGTATCTCTGAGGGTTGAATAATAACAATAATAACAATTCCTAACGGAGTACAAAGTCACATTTAAAGCACTTTTAATTGCTCATAAACTCTTTGAGGAAGTAAATAAAGCAAAATAAAAGGTGAAGTACAGCATGCTGGGAGTCCAGACAGCCCATAATATTAGCTATAAGGCTCGATAAACAAACGTAGTTTCAGTTAATTTAAAAACGCCCTTTCCTAGAGTCAGATATTTAACTTTAAACACTTTTATTAAAGTTAAATCCTGCCGGGTGACGTCAGGACCAACTGCTAACAGAGCTAGCTAACTTTAGCATCGGCGTCAAACCTCACCTCCTGGAAGATGTCCTCTTTCTGTGTCAGATCATAAAGTCCCGAGTGTCTCCGCTGCTGCTGGTGCTAACGTTTGTCCCATAAAGTGAAGCAGTTTGTCGGGTGTTATCTTTTAAAACTTCCCCTGATGAGAAACTGAGGAAAAAGTTCCGCAGAGAAGCAGGAAGTCACCGCAGACCGGAAGTACGTCACTTAAACCCACGTACATTTATGAAAACAAAAACAATTTTTTTTTTTAAAGTATTTATTATTAAAAACACATACTTTAAATCAACGCAGCATTCCAACCAAATCAATAAAAAATAACACCAATTTGTTCACGTTTTCATTTATAATTCATATGTAAATATTGATTATCCCTGAGACATTATAGTCAATCTGCAAAGAAAGTGCAAAAAGACGTCAAATTATGCGTTAAATTTGAATGGAGTAACATTTATTTTTTAAATCTGACTCCCGTTTATATCCATGTAATCCTGAGTCGTCTGATTCTCACCTCTTCTCTGATGGCTCTCAGGATTGTTGACATCCTCCTGGATCCATCTTCTTCTTATTTTATTATTATTTATAGACACATGCATTCTCCGGCATCTGGACTAGCTGGGTTGTAAATGTATTATCTTTTTAATTTTCTATTCTATTGCACATCTTTCCGTCCTGAGAGAGGGTGTCGCAGTCTGCTCCCTCACTCACCTATTTTCTGCATTAGCATTTCTCAGTCACCTTAGTCACCTGGTAGTCACACCCTGTTTCTCTGTCACACTCTGTTTCACCCATTAGCTCAGGGCTGCCAACCCTCACGCATTGAGCGTGAGAGTCACGCAATTAACCCATATCTCACGCACTCACGCCACACATGCCTTTCCTCACGCTAAATTTTCGTCCAAAATAAATGTATATAATTTAGGGCTGTTTATAAATATATAAATAAAGTGAAGGAACAGCAAACTGAGCGGTCTACGAAATGACGCGGTCTTCTGGCTTAGTTCCGTGGTAAGGTTGACAACGAACTACAATCACATTTTGATCAAAATAAGCCAATACGCGCGGTCCTCCGAGCTGGACACATTGCATTGGTCTCTATCCGCAGCCGGAGAAGAAACGAGTGCTCAGGGACCGTCTGCAAAGTGCAACTCCGAAAAAAGAGAATACAATAATATTCACTCACTATTATACAGCTTATTTCTACCAAACTCACCACACACATCAATAGTCTCCTGGTGGTCATACTACAGCAGAGAGTTTGGAAGAATATGCTTTTGAATAATTTTGGTGAATATTTATAATGTAAAATCTTCAATAAATATGGCATCATCTTGAATAACTTTACTATTATACAGTATATTTCTACCAAACTCACTATTTGCATTGTTGCTGTTAGCATCTGGTTAGCTAGCTGCGCTAACGGATATTAGAAGCTGTTTCTAAAACAAGGAGAGAGCTCTCTCCTCAGACTGAGAGAGATAACTACAGCTCAGTGAGGTAAGGGACGATCTGAGTGTTTAGATAGTTAACTTTCGTCTAGTTATCTCAGTCGGTCTCAAACGGTTTGGTCACCATTTAAGAGAATAAATGAAAAACAGGTATGAAATTCTATATGACAGTAAAACAAGAATACAGTTTGAAAGGGGAGTGATTTGTAAAATATTCATAAAGAAAAGCTGTTTACAGTTCTGTTTCATCTGGGTGTTGAGAGATGTGTCCATAGATCTCTTAATTTGATCTCTTAAGTGCACCAGATTGATTAATTTTTTAATAAAAATCTTCCCGGGGGGGGGGGCATGCCCCCGGACCCCCCTAGAGGAGGTGAGGTGTAGGGGTGTAGTGCTATGACTACATGCACGGTTGTGGCACGACCACCAAAACAGAAACATATGGACATACAGTAGGCCACCATATAAAAAGTGTGCAAATGTATTTAGTATCCTATCCATATGAACATGTTTTAGGTGGGGGGGGGACCTAACCTCCTCTAGGGGGGTCTGGGGGCTTGCTCCCCAGGGAAAAATTGTTTTTAAATATTGAAGTTAAATTCATCAATCTGGTGCACTTTGAGCACAAAATGAAGAGATCTATGGATACATCTCTCATCACCCATATGAAACAGAACTTTCATCTAAACACGCAGCCACGGAATGATAACAAAACAAAGGTCGGGGGTCATTGGTCAAGCAACACACCAATCAGAGAGCAGCAGTGAGCACACCTCAGGCTGTGTTTTATATTTGTATTCTTTATTTCTGATTTATTTCACACAAAAACGTTTTCATTTATATGATTAAAAAAAAAAAAAACGGCAAAGTGGCAAGGCTTGCCCGCCCTGTGTTGGGGGGCACAGTGACTCATTGGGGGGCCGACACCTCCTCATCAAATTCACTCAAATTCAAACTGTTTCAACCTGTCACTGTCAGAATCGAGACAGGCGGTGCATTGAATCGCGTGATTGGACCGCGAACCAGTCAGGTGATTCATTCAGGAAATGAAGCAGTTGCTGCTTCGAAGCAGTGCATCTATGGAATTGTAGTCCAGGGGTTTGAAGCATGTATTGAAGCTTCAGTCTCACACTGCCATCACTACTTTAAAGCATACAAATCACCCGTATGTCATTTAGAAAGAGCAGGTTGAAAGCTTTCCTAAAATACAAACTAATGCATGTATTTTATTCTTTTAATCGTACTTTAAAGCAGTTTATTTAACAGTTTGAAACACTTTAGAGTAAAATGTAAAGGCAGGCAAGGCAATCAAAACATCACGGATACTTCACTGACTCTCCGTCAAATCAGAACTGAAAATCTTAACTATTAAAAACGATTCCCTCTTCTTCTGTTTCCTGCTTCTCATATCCAGGTGTGTTATTGTTTGACACTCGGGTTATTTACACGGTGATGAGACTCCTGCCAGATAAGTGTTTTTAATGTAATGGGAAATGTATGGAAAGCGGAATGGTCCAAAATTCATCACGTTTTTTTCCCCAATTGTATGGAAAGCAAGACGGTCCATATTTAAAGGGGACCTATCATGCAAAATGCACTTTGTGATGTCTTTTATACATACATATGTGTCCCCGGTGTTCCAGGGAACTCACAAAGTGTCAGAAAACACAACCCTCTCTCTTTTCCTCCATACCCAAATCTCTAAAAACGGGCTGCAACGGATTTGATACGGGTGGATTTTTTATTTGCACCTTTTTGACGTAATGTAGGTGCACTCCGCCTGATTGGTCAACTCTCCACCAATCAGGGGAATGAGAGGTTGGGCCATGTTGACTCTCCACTCGTAATCACAGCAAGCATGATAACATGACGCTCGTGCCGGGGCCGTGTCACGCCCCCCTCTTCCGCATGGGGGCGTGGTCAGCTGAATCAGACCTTGCAAAGACAGAGCTGGAGTGAGGCAAAATGAGGCATGGCTAAAATGCATGATCTGTTTCGTATTTTGAAAATTAAAACGTATTAATATACCTTATATATATATATACCTTATATATTATTTAAATATAGCATGATAGGTCCCCTTTAAGTTACATCTAAATGTTTAGATATTTGTTTTCCACATAAATAAATAGTAATAGTGATGGTTTTACATTTCTACGGTACTTTTACTTTACTACTGTTTACTACATTTCAAAGGCAAGGCAAGTTTATTTATATCGGGCAATTCAAAGTGCTTTACAAAAATTGAAAACATTAAAAGAATTAAGAAATAGTTCAGCGGAAACACGTTATAGAACGGCATTTAAAAATAGTCATTAAAAAGCAAAGAGAATAAATAAAGGAAAGATAAAGTACTTTTAACTGCACATGTATTTGATCACTAAATACAACAATCAATCTTTATTTATTTATATAGCTCACTTAAAAGCACCTCAGTGAGCAAAGCGCTGCACAGGGAACACATACAATATAGAAAACACAATGGGAGTTAAATAATAAGACAATCATTAAAAGCAAGATAAAAAGCACAATAACTAGAAACATATAAAAACATAGAAAGGTCAAATTGTCATGTTCAGCTAGTATTAAAAGCCAGTACAATAACACGTTACTTGTGTATAATTTTAATACAAAAAAATAAGTACATTATGATAGAATTTCAGGGTTTTGTCTGCGTAACAGGAGCGCTGCGCCCTCAAAACAAAGCGCAGATTTTCCCCGTAAAATGTTGAAGTGATGCCAGAAAACAATATTTCTGTTGGTCAGAAACCGTGCAGTTACTCCAGAAATATGAGTATCGAACAGACGGCAGAGACAGCTTTGTTTTTACGGAGAATAATTAGTAATATTGTAAATGACCGCTATGTTATTTATGCATGGTTAGGGCCGGCGTAGATATGGCGAGCCCCCAGGAAGTGCGCCGGACTCTGATGAAAATATTCGTTGTGTCCAAACGGCGGTACTACAATTTCCGTCTCAGTCCGTGACGTCGCTGGGCCCGGAAAGACTTTTCCCCATGGACTAACATTGGGAAAGAAACGTCTGTAAATCAGCGGATAATTTTTAAAAACAAATAAACGACCCAGTATGAACTATTTTATAGCCCTTATTATAATCATTAGGTCCTTAAAGTTGTAAAATGCACTAAAAGCCGAATCTAGATTTATTTTCTGTCTCCATCTCTCATAGGAAAGAACGAGACCCCGCCTCCGACGCTGTATCCAGTTCTTATTATACACCCATGAGGTATTGGTGTGACGCTGCAAATTTATATAGGTTTATATAGGTTTTAATTAAAACTGTGTGTGCTGTTTTAGGCTCAACTGTTCATAGTGCCAATTGAGATAAGAGTCACTGCATATAAGGACTGCCATGCTCGATGTCGCACATTTTTGCCCCCTCGGTGAGCAGAGCGAGGTATGTGACACTAAAGAGACTTTGCTACACGCGTTTATTTGATCCGTGATTTAATACATTTGTGGTTTAACTGAATGCTTTGTACTTGTTGTGATATTTTGTAACGACAATGAAGTATGTCTGTGTTTATTTTCTAGTTCTCACGATGCTTGAAAGAGTATTAAAGGAACTGCATCCGTCGAGACTCTGCTGTGTTTATTACCGAGGGCAGCTACAAATATTATTCAATTATTAATAGCAGGCTGAAACTGAAACTGAGATTTCTGAGTTTATTTTCCTTTCTTCTGTAGAGGAAGTAAAGAAACCTCTGGATTGATGTGTTGTTTGAGGAGCAATATATGAAACAGCAACTTTAAGACGTGAAGACAATATTATTTTATGTTTTCTCTAATGCAGTATTTTCACCTGAAAGTGGGCGGGGCCGTCATTTTGGCCGGAAGTGACGTTAGCGCCCTCGTGCTATATTTTCTAGAAAAAACGTATTATATGTTAAAGTTTATGATGTAATTAAAAACGAAATATAACTAGATGTAGCTGAAAAAACGTTTAATGAATAATATGCAATCTTTGAACAGATAGGTATGAGTACAATATTTATAATCTTTACAGCAAAAAAAAAAAGGATCCAAAATAGTCCAAAATGAATCATGTTCTTTTACATCGTGTATTCGCAAGGAAAGCCAAATGGTCCAAAATGACAGAACGCACCATTGGTCAGTTTATTCCATCATGTAAAGGGCTCCCATCGGGAAATAGGTTGATTCCCGTCTGTCTATTTGAGTTTACAGAACTCAGCAGTGTCTCCATGAAAGTAATAAAGCCGAACTCCGGCGTGCAGCGGCTGAGTGAAAGTGGTCCGGACTCTGTGAAGGAGGGTCATGGTTTCAGAGATGCTGTAGAAAGACAGAATACCTGCACTGTGATCCAGGTACACCCCGACTCTGGAGGACCGACGACCGGCGACTTTACATTTCAAATCGTTATGGTTACAGTCAAACGCCCAGGATTTGTCATTTCGTCCAAATACACTTTGATCAGACGCACTATAATACCCCTTTGATCTGCTGATGTTCTTGTAAGCGACGGCTACAGAAACGCCTCCCAACCCTCTCCACTCCACCTCCCAGTAACACCGCCCAGTCAGACTCTCTCTGCTCAGGACCTGGCAGCAATCAGTGAATCCGTCCGAGACAATAGAAGAAGCCTGAAGACGACTCAGTAATGTTGCTTTTCTGTTCGACTCAGATAACAACAGCCCACTGTAGGCTGTGT
This sequence comes from Dissostichus eleginoides, assembly GCA_031216635.1. NCBI lineage: Eukaryota > Metazoa > Chordata > Actinopteri > Perciformes > Nototheniidae > Dissostichus > Dissostichus eleginoides. The sequence continues at coordinate 34,529,632 of CM062275.1, forward strand.
TTGGATCCAGAGTGATTTCACGGGAATATTGTAAGAATTCAGCTCTGGTTTTTGGCTCTGGTGGAGACAATAAAACCAGTGAGATGTTGGTCCACTCGTCTCTCAGGACGTCCTGTAGTTTATCTCTGAGTGCTGACAGAGCCGCTGTCACATCCTCAAAGTATCTGAGAAGACGGGTGTTGATGCTGGATGAGGGTGTAGATGGACGGGTGAAGATGTTGGATGAGGGTGTAGATGGCTGGGTGAAGATGTTGGATGAGGGTGTAGATGGCTGGTTGAAGATGTAGGATGAGGGTGTAGATGGACGGTTGAAGATGTTGGATGAGGGTGTAGATGGCTGGGTGAAGATGTTGGATGAGGGTGTAGATGGCTGGGTGAAGTTGTAGGATGAGGGTGTAGATGGACGGTTGAAGATGTTGGATGAGGGTGTAGATGGCTGGGTGAAGATGCTGGATGAGGGTGTAGATGGACGGTTGAAGATGTTGGATGAGGGTGTAGATGGCTGGTGAAGATGTTGGATGAGGGTGTAGATGGCTGGTTGAAGATGTAGATGGGTGTAGATGGACGGTTGAAGATGTTGGATGAGGGTGTAGATGGCTGGGTGAAGATGTTGGATGAGGGTGTAGATGGCTGGTTGAGATGTAGGATGAGGGTGTAGATGGACGGTTGAAGATGCTGGATGAGGGTGTAGATGCACGGGTGTTGAAGCTGGATGAGGGTGTAGATGCACGGGTGTTGATGCTGGATGAGGGTGTAGATGCACGGGTGTTGAAGCTGGATGAGGGTGTAGTGAGAGGTGGCAGTAAGTAGTATCTGTGCAGGAACTGGTTGTGATCCTCTGTGAGTGACAGCAGCTTCAGCTCAGCGTCTCTCCTCTTCAGATCACTGATCTCCTGCTCCAGCTTCTCCTGATCCTCTTTGACTCGACTCACTTCAGTTTCCTGCTTGGATCTGAGCTGCTGCTTCACCTCAGAGCGTCTCTTCTCCATGAGAAGGATCAGCTGGTTGAACATCTCCTCACTTTCATCCACTGCTTTATCAGCAGAGCCATTGATGGCCTCCACTTCCTGCTGAAGCTGCTTCACATCTTCCTCTCGCGCCTGGATTCTCTGCTGGATGTTGAGTCGACTCCCCTCCAGCTCTCTCTGCCTCTCAGTCCTCTCTGCTGCAGCTGACACTGTGTTGTGGCCTTTATGTTCCTCCAGAGAGCAGAGATAACAGATGGACTGCTGATCAGTGCGGCAGAACATCTTCATCACCTCGTTGTGACGAGAGCAGATGTTGTCCTGGAGCTCCCTGCAGGGCTGCACCAGCTTGTGTTTCTGTAATGCAGCTGATTCAAAGTGAGGCTGGAGGTGATTCTCACAGTAAGAGGCCACACACTGCAGACAGGACTTACAGGCTCTCAGTTTCCTCTCAGTGCAGACATCACATCCCACATCTTCAGATCCAGCCTCAGCATCTTGGAGTCCAGTCTTCTTCAGCTGCTCCACCAAATCTGATAATGAGGTGTTTTTCAGCAGGACAGGCCTCTGGGAGAAAGTCTCTCTGCACTGAGGGCAGCTGTGGACTTCCTCTCCATCCCAGTGGTGTTTAATACAGTCCATGCAGTAGCTGTGTCCACAGGAGAGACTCATCGGGTCCTCCAGTGGATCCAGACAGATGCAACAAGAGGACGTTTCCCGGTCCAGCTGAACTCCTTTCTGAGCCATTTCCCCTCCGTGTGTTAGTCAGATATTTCCTTTTTCTCTGAACAGAACCAATCTCTTTCTCTTGTTCACCTGCTGCAGTGACTGAGGAACCCGCTGAGCTTTATGAGAGGCAGGGTGTGTTATCTGTCCTTTCAGAGTTTTTGGAGTTTTAAAGAACAGACGGTGGTTTCTCTGTTGCTCCGCTGAACTCCTCTCGACTGTGTGAGTTTCCTGAGAAGTGAAACCAGTCTGAGCTGTTATCTGAACAGTAGTGTGTGTTGGTCACGCCCCTCTTCAGACAGATCTGAAGGGGAGGGAACAGGAAGTGTGTGAGCAGAGCAGAGCTGGGTTAGAGAGCAGGAGGAGATACAGTGTGTTTAAAACAGAGCTCATTTCTCTTTGAAAACACGACTCACTTCAGCTTTCAGAAAATCAGTCAAAGTCAACCTTATTGTCAATCTTTCAGTTTGTGTGTACAGACAGAGGGATCGAAATACCGTTTCCCACAATCCCGAATACAAAAACAAATATATATAAAAATATGTATAAAATATGTATATCCTATATATACACAATCAAAGACACATGTGCACACATTAAGATAAAAGCACAACAATAAATATATATATAATAACAGCCACTTCAATATCTTTGAGAATGTACATTAGTGCAAGAATGTCCATAGCAGCGTAACAAAACGTGTCTGGTGGTGGATTTGTGTGGTGTGTGTGTGTGTGTGTGCGTGTGTGCGTGTGTGGTGTGTGTGTGTGTGTGTGTGTGTGTGTGTGTGTGTGTGTGTGTGTGTGTGTGTGTGTGTGTGTGTGTGTGTGTGTGTGTGTGGTGTTAAAGTCCAGTGGGGGCAGGGGGGAGAGTTCAGCCTCCTGACAGCCTGGTGGAAAAAATGTTTTTTAGTCGGTAATCTGAGTACAGAAGTAAAGTATAAGTACTCAGATCTTGTACTTGAGTAAAAGTAGAAGTACTCAGATCTTGTACTTGAGTAAAAGTAGAAGTACTCAGATCTTGTACTTGAGTAAAAGTAGAAGTACTCAGGTCTTGTACTTGAGTAAAAGTAGAAGTACTCAGATCTTGTACTTGAGTAAAAGGAGAAGTACCAGAGTGTAGGAATACTCTGTTACAGTAAAAGTCCTGCATTCAAAATGTTCCTCAAGTGAAAGTAGAAAAGTATGATCATCAAAATATAGTGAAAGTAGCGACAGTAAAAGTAGTCGTTGTGCAGATTGGTCCATTTCAGAATAATATATCTGATATGTTTTATAATGATTGATCATGAAAGTGTTCTCAAAGCTGGTAAAGGTGCAGCTAGTTTGAATGACTTTGTATACTGCAGGGTAGCTTGTGGATTTACTCCAGGTGGAACTAAAGTCTGATTTAACACTTGGTTATATTTCACATCATTCATCCACATCTGTAAAGTAACTAAAGGTATTCAATACATGTAGTGGAGGAAAAGTGCACCATGTACCTCTGAACTGAAGTGGAGTAGAAGTACACAGTAGCATCAAAGTCAAGTAAAGTACAAATATCTCAAAAGGTCCAAGCGGTGACCGAGTGGCCCACTCCCTCTAACAGGAAGCAGTAGCAAAGGTTTCTGGGCTTTGCCAACTTTTATAGGAGGTTTATTCGGGACTATAGTAGGTTAGCAGTACCTCTGACCAAACTCACCTCTGTCAAGTTGCCTTTTGTGTGGTCTCCTGCAGCTGAGGCTGCTTTTGTAAAACTGAAATGTATGTTTTCCACTGCTCCTGTTCTCTCTCATTCTGATCCAGAGGTCCAGTTTGTGGTGGAGGTGGATGCCTCTGATTCTGGAGTGGGGGCAGTATTATCCCAGCGTTCCCCTTCAGACCAGAAGCTCCACACTTGCGCTTTCTTCTCTCGCCGGCTGACCCCTGCAGAGAAGAACTACGACGTTGGTAATCGGGAGTTGCTGGCAGTGATTCTGGCCCTTCAACAATGGAGGCACTGACTGGAGGGAGCCACCCATCCTTTTGTAGTATGGACTGACCATAAGAATTTGTCTTACCTTCGCTCTGCATGCTGGCTCAACTCGCGCTAGGCTCGGTGGGCTCTCTTCCTGGGACGGTTCAACTTTACCTTGACCTACCGGCCTGGCTCCAGGAATGTGAAGGCCGACGCTTGTCCCGGCAGTTCGCCCCCCCAGTGGAGGATTCAACAGATGAAACCATGTTACCATCTTCCTGTGTTATGGGAGCAGCTAGGTGGGAGATTGAAAGGGTGGTCCAGGAGGACCAGGAGGACCATCCGGCTGCTCGGGATTGTCCACCAGACCGGCTGTTCGGTCCCCCCGATGCTAGATCTCCAGTGCTCCAGCTTCTTCACCCCCTTCCCATTCCCCACCGGCCCTGGTCCCACATTGCGGTGGATTTTGTGACTGGTCTCCCTCCATCAGACGGTAACAACACTATTCTGACCATCGTTGACCGTTTTTCTAAGGCTGTGCACTTTGTCCCCCTGCCTAAACTACCTTCTGCCTCGAGACTGCCACTCTTCTCACCCAGCATGTTTTTAGGCTCCATGGTATCCCTCAAGATATTGTATCAGACAGGGGTTTCCTCCCAAGTATGGAGGGCCTTTTGCCAGGCATTGGGGGCGTCGGCCAGCTTGTCCTCTGGGTACCATCCCCAAACCAATGGCCAGACGGAGCGGGCAAATCAGGACCTGGGAGCGGCTCTTCGTTGTGTTGCCTCTCGAAACCCGGCCTCATGGTCTTTTCATCTGCCATGGGTTGAGTACGCCCACAACTCCCTGGTGTGCTCTGCCATGTCACCCTTTATGGCTTCTAACGGCTTCCAACCCCCCCTTTTTCCGTTCAAGAGACAGAGGTGGCGGTTCCCTCGGTGCAGGGGCATCTCCGGCGAGCCTGCAGAGTCTGTTGTGAAGCCCGGGCAGCTCTCATGCGCACCTCCGCCCGGAACCAGAGGCTGGCGGATCTTCACCGCAGACCAGCTCCTGATTACCAACCGGGCCAGAAGGTTTGGCTTTCCACCCGTGACCTCCCTCTACAAACTGAGTCTCGGAAACTCACTCCCAGGTACATTGGACCTTATGAAATTGAACGTGTCATCAATCCTAGTGTGGTTAGGCTCAAGTTGCCTCTTGCCTTGAAGGTGCACCCAACCTTTCATGTGTCACTCCTCAAGAGAGTTTCCTGCATTCCCCTTTGCCCTCCGACCGAGCCCCCTCCCCCACCCGGCTCATCGACAACCACCCAGCCTTCACTGTACGGTGGTTGCTGAACGTTCGGAGGTGGGGCCGTGGTTACCAGTACCTAGTGGATTGGGAGGGGTAGGGGCCGGAGGAGCGACAATGGGTTTCTCGCTCGTTCATTTTGGACCTGAACATCAGCAGGAGAGGACTCTTTAAAGTAGAGACACTACATACTGATATACACCTGAACATCAGCAGGAGAGGACTCTTTAAAGTAGAGACACTACATACTGATATACACCTGAACATCAGCAGGAGAGGACTCTTTAAAGTAGAGACACTACATACTGATATACACCTGAACATCAGCAGCAGAGGACTCTTTAAAGTAGAGACACTACATACTGATATACACCTGAACATCAGCAGGAGAGGACTCTTTAAAGTAGAGACACTACATACTTATATACACCTGAACATCAGCAGGAGAGGACTCTTTAAAGTAGAGACACTACATACTGATATACACCTGAACATCAGCAGGAGAGGACCAAAAAGAACTGATATACAGAAGGAGAGGACTCTTTAAAGTAGAGACACTACATACTGATATACACCTGAACATCAGCAGGAGAGGACTCTTTAAAGTAGAGACACTACATACTGATATACACCTGAACATCAGTAGGATTTGGCTCCTTTAATATATTTATTTTCCCCCAGAGGCGAGGTCTTTACCCTCCTCCCCCAGGAGAGAGTGATGTTTTGGGCTGGAAGCAGGAGGACCGTGTCATGGCTCTTTTTTCCGGAGGAGGATACTCTGAATATGTTTCGGTACCGGAGCAGTTACTAATGTCTGTCCCCCAGAATCTGATCCTAAATCAGGCCAAGCCTTCCCAGAGGCCCACCAGCTGCTGGTGCCCAGGTACTCATGATGGGATGTTAATAAATGTATCTGTAATTTAAATGCAAACAAAACACTGAAAAATAAAACTAGCTATATTAAAACAAAAATATATAAATTACATTAAATCAAAGATACCAAAAAATAAAAGCTAAACTAAATGCAAAAAGAGTAAATAAGTGAATAATAAATGTATAAAATGTAATATATTAACTAAATCTAATTAAAATATAATTTTACAATTAATTTAAACTAACGTCTCTGTGCTTTTATTTTACATTTTTAATTTTATTTTTAAAATTGTTTTATTTTCCATCCATCCATCCATCCATCCATCCATCCATCTATCCATCCATCCATCCATCCATCCATCCATCCATCCATCCATCCATCCATCCATCCATCCATCCATCCATCCATCCATCCATCCATCCATCCATCCACCCTCCATCCATCCATCCATCCATCCATCCATCCATCCCATCTCCATCCCCATCCATCCATCCATCCATCCATCCATCCTCCATCCATCCACCATCCATCCATCCAATCCATCCATCCATCCATCCACCATCCATCCATCCATCCATCCAACCATCATCCATCACCATCCATCCTCATCCATCCATCCATCCATCCATCCATCCATCCATCCATCCATCATCCATCCATCATCCATCCATCCAACCATCCATCCATCCATCAACGATCTCTCATCCATCCCTCCATCCATCCATCCATCCATCCATCCATCCATCCATCCATCCATCATGCATCCATCCATCCATCCATCATCTTCTCCCTCTTATCCGTGGTCGGGTCTCGGAGGTATCAGTTCCAGCAGAGAGCCCCAACGTTCCTTTCCCTGGCCTCATCAACCAGCTCTGACTGGGGGATCCCAAGGCGCTCCCAGGCCAGCGAAGAGATATAATCCCTCCACCTGGTCCTAGGTCTACCCCTCGTCTCCTCCCAGCTGGACGTGCCTGGAACACCTCCCTAGGGAGGCGCCCAGGTGGCATCCTTACTAGGTGCCCGAACCACCTCAACTGGCTCCTTTCGACATGAAGGAGAGCGGTTCAACTCCGAGTCCCTCCCGGATGACTGAACTCCTCACCTTATCCCTGAGGGACACGCCAGCCACCCTGCGGAGAAAACCCATCTCGGCCGCTTGTATCCGTATTGTTTTATTTGAACTTAAATGTCTTTACTTCAAGGGAATTTCATTAGGATCACTGTTGATGTTTTATCTTGTTCTCTATTCATCTTAATATTGTTGTTATGTTTTCTTCTTGTTAATCTCTAATCTGTGTGAATCTGTTCTGTTTTTTATTCTTAACCTGTTGCTGTTTAAACTATTGAATTTCCCCACGGGGATTAATAAAGGTCCATCTTATCTTATCTTATCTTAATATGAACCAGCTCAGACATTCACACATTGTTTAACAGACACTTGGAATGGCTGTGAACATATTGGGTTTATCCAACTTATATGTAATTGTTTGCATTTATCTGATTTAAAATACAGATCAAATGAGTGGAAGAAATGAGATGTAAACATGCGGTGTCATTGCACTTCCCACAGAGAGTCGTTGTTGTGTGGTAACCTGAATGTAATCCCTTCAGGGAATGTGACAGAAGACAATGAGCAACAACCACGTCTACTCTACTCACAATATAATATCATGTGACCTGCAAAGAGACGCAGCGGCAAACACACCTGAAAACACCGCGCTGAGGGACAGAAAAACAGGTAAACCTACAGAAAAATGTACTTTAATTAAAGGAGAAACACTACGAGAGAAGTCTTCCTTCCAAATAGTGGAACAAAAATCCACATCTAGGAGTTTAATTTACAATCTTTGTCTGTTTGTGTCTGTAGATTTCTACTAAATTCACCGTAGGTTAACATTACATAACGCCTCATTTGCATATTTAAACATAACATGTCAGAAAACTTGTAATTTAAATAATAATTGTGTTAATGTCAGTAATGAAGTGGGGAAGTTTCAAGGTGATATCTGTCAGTTATATTTGTTACCCTGATCACCTGAAGTGTACAAAAGGACTCAGAAACACACATTTCTTCAGTGATGCAAGAATATTCAGATCCTTTACTAAAGACAAAGACTAAAGTATCAAATGGAAAAACTGGAAGTACTTTTATAAAAATGTTTTACCCTTGAACATTCTGAGAAAAAGGAAAATTCTGAGAAAAGTGAAAGTTCTGAAATAATTTCTAATTCTGATTAAAAAAAAAGTCATCATTCTGAAAAATGTTGAACTCTCCGTCTGTAGTAACACTGTAAATCTTTCCTTTACTGATACTGTGTTTCTCCTGCAGATGGATCAGAGCTCCAGGAGTCTCCTGCAGATGGATCAGAGCTCCAGGAGTTTCCTGCGGATGGATCAGAGCTCCAGGAGTCTCCTGCAGATGGATCAGAGCTCCAGGAGTCTCCTGCAGATGGATCAGAGCTCCAGGAGTTTCCTGCAGATGGATCAGAGCTCCAGGAGTCTCCTGCAGATGGATCAGAGCTCCAGGAGTCTCCTGCAGATGGATCAGAGCTCCAGGAGTCTCCTGCAGATGGATCAGAGCTCCAGGAGTCTCCTGCAGATGGATCAGAGCTCCAGGAGTTTCCTGCAGATGGATCAAAGCTCCAGGAGTCTCCTGCGGATGGGTCAGAGCTCCAGGAGTTTCCTGCAGATGGATCAGAGCTCCAGGAGTCTCCTGCAGATGGATCAGAGCTCCAGGAGTCTCCTGCAGATGGATCAGAGCTCCAGGAGTTTCCTGCGGATGGATCAGAGCTCCAGGAGTTTCCTGCAGAGGATGGATCAGAGCTCCAGGAGTTTCCTGCAGAGGATGGATCAGAGCTCCAGGAGTTTCCTGCGGATGGATCTGAAAGTGTTGAACCAGCGAGAGGAGAAAGAGCTCCAGAGGAAACTCGAGCTGCTGGACAAACAGCATCGTTTCACCCTCAGGATCCTGCAGAAGAGGAGAGAGGCGCTGATGAAGGAGAAGAGGAGGGTCGTGATGGTGAAGATCTGCGAACCTAAAGCCACCGGAAACATCGCCATGAGAGAAATCAGAGCGCAAACATGTGAGAGATCCTGCAGGATCCACAATGAAGAGGAAGAGGAGGAGCAGAGGTCGGTTTCATTCATTGTTATTATTTAATGCAATTATTTAAAAAATGGTTTTATTTTTGAGTATTAGATTTTTTTATTTTATTATAAATATATGAAAGATCGTTTATTTCTTAGATTTTATTTGTTTATTAGAACTAGTTTATTTATTCTGTATTTATTATATATGAATATCCTGCAGACGCCACAACGCAGCAGGTGAAGAAGAGGAAGAGGAGCAGCAGAGGTCTGTTTCTGCTCCTGTGAGACGAAGAGGAATCATCCACAGCATGTCTTTACTGCAGATGAAGAACACGCGAGGATCGATAAGATTTCAGAGAAGGAGCGAGCGCTGAAGCAACAGAAGGACAAGGAGGAAGAGGAGAGGAAGAGGAGGGTTCAGGGGGAGGAGATGAAGAGCAGAGTGACAGAGTTCATACAGAGACTCAGGGACAGAAAGGAGGAGAGGAGAGGAAACACAGAGTCATAACCAGAGATGGTAAGAGTACACATACTTAACTCAAGTAGAAGCACAGATACTCGTGTTTAAAGATACTCTGGTGAAAGTAGAAGTACTGACTAAACTTCTTTACTCAAGTCAAAGTGAAGAGGGCTTTGAAATGTACTTCAGTAAAAAGTACCCATAACTAGCAGCTGTTTTAAAGAGTACCTGACCTCCCTTTATATTAATAGAACAATAATGTCATTGTTAGCTAATGAATGTTTCCATGCTGAACAACGGCAACATGACAACGTTTCCATTGGTCCCTCTTCTTTAGAGAAGACCAGGAAATGATGGATACACCACCAGGGTCTAGACCCCGGGGGGTTTCATCGGATCGGTTCTCCCCTCCCGAATGATACTCCTGCGCAACGGGGCCTAACCGCCAAAACTCCATTACATTCATTTGTGTATTCCTGGCAATAAATATGTGTTCTTCCATCAACACGTCTCTCCTGATTGAACTGGAGACAGAAAGTCTTTTGTTCTGAGAGGTAACATTACTGATTTCTATGGAGTCTGGTCTCTTTGAAGGAAGCACAGATACCATCAGAAAGAGCTGCAAGGTAAGAGGGGAAATAATCAGATATAACGTGTTTATGGATGTTTAATAATAGGTTGTTGCAGTTGGAAGAAAACTTAAACAATCATTGTACAAAGCAGCAAATAGTTCTGGTATTTCAACAACAAAGTTCTGATATTATGAGATGTCTATGGAGCCCGGTATCTTTAAAAAAAAGCATAGATAACAACAAGGTAAAGAGGGGAAGGTGTTTTCTGTGACTGCAGATCGTCCACAGGAGTCATATAACTTAGCTGCTGTTTTCTGCTAAGATCCCTCACTTCTAAACACCAGAACTGTGCATTTTAAATGTGGAAATGTTCATTATGTCTCTGATAAACTACAGGATGTTTCCCGTGTTCCTCATGGTGCTCAGAGCTTTGTGCAGCGGGGTCTCCAGGAGGGTCTTCTTCCTCCGGAGAATCAGGAAGAGCCTTATCTGCAGAAAACACAAATATATAAATACATAATAATCATATTTAGAAAGGAGGAATACTCTACGTACAGCGTGCCGTCTCTGTTCGTCTCCACTCATATATTTAGTATTTTATTAATGCACGAGTAAGAGTACTCTACTGCTCAATATATAAAAGTATAATAGACATTTTTCTGGATTCATTGAAATGATTTTGTTGGTTAAAAGATCTGCAGATATATCAAATTTCCTAGGATTTAGGCAGGAAAAGGCTCGACAAAAACTACTAA
>CM062276.1:0-5000 GCA_031216635.1 Dissostichus eleginoides
ACCATGGTTGATAACATGGTGTGACGATGAGAGAGGCTGGACCCTCTGTCCAGCCTCTCTCATCGTCACACCATGGTTGATAACATGGTGTGACGATGAGAGAGGCTGGACAGAGGGTCCAGCCTCTCTCATCGTCTCTCATCGTCACACCATGGTTGGTAACATGGTCTGACGATGAGAGAGGCTGGACCCTCTATCCAGCCTCTCTCATCGCACACCATGGTTGGTAACATGGTGACGATGAGAGAGGCTGGACCCTCTGCCCAGCCTCTCTCATCCTCTCTCATCGTCACACCATGGTTGGTAACATGGTCTGACGATGAGAGAGGCTGGACCCTCTATCCAGCCTCTCTCATCGTCACACCATGGTTGATAACATGGTGTGACGATGAGAGAGGCTGGACCCTCTGCCCAGCCTCTCTCATCCTCTCTCATCGTCACAATGGTTGGTAACATGGTGTGACGATGAGAGAGGCCGGACCCTCTGTCCAGCCTCTCTCATCGTCACACCATGGTTGATAACATGGTGTCACGATGAGAGAGGCCGGACCCTCTGTCCAGCCTCTCTCATCGTCACACCATGGTTGATAACATGGTGTGACGATGAGAGAGGCCGGACCCTCTGCCCAGCCTCTCTCATCGTCACACCATGGTTGGTAACATGGTGTGACGATGAGAGAGGCCGGACCCTCTGTCCAGCCTCTCTCATCGTCACACCATGGTTGGTAACATGGTGTGACGATGAGAGAGGCCGGACCCTCTGTCCAGCCTCTCTCATCGTCACACCATGGTTGGTAACATGGTGTCACGATGAGAGAGGCCGGACCCTCTGTCCAGCCTCTCTCTCGTCACACCATGGTTGGTAACATGGTGTGACGATGAGAGAGGCCGGACCCTCTGTCCAGCCTCTCTCATCGTCACACCATGGTTGATAACATGGTGTGCGATGAGAGAGGCCGGACCCTCTGTCCAGCCTCTCTCATCGTCACACCATGGTTGATAACATGGTTGACGATGAGAGGGCGCGGACTCTGCCCAGCCTCTCTCATCGTCACACCATGGTTGATAACATGTGTCACGATGAGAGAGCTGGACCCTCTGCCAGCCTCTCTCGTCGTTACACCATGGTTGATAACATGGTCAATCAAAGTGGCCCGGATTTCATTAGAAACTTCTTTGTCCACGTCCTCTCCCTCCAGCTCTACCTCTCATTCTTCCTCCTCTCCTCTCACCCACCTCTTCCTCCTCCTCTCACTCTCAGCCCAGCTCTTCCCTCTTTCCTCTTCCTCTTCCTCTTGCTTCCATGTTGGCTTCCTTGTTGCTGTAAGAAGTACTCACCTGTGGTCTTTTTATAGTGCTAACATCCTGATTGATGAGCCAACAATGATGCTACCAGGTGTTTGGTCAGGTGGAAGGTGTTTCTTGATCATGGTCTATGTGGAAGGCATTTTGAATATCAGCGTTTGAAAGCAGCTAACACGTGACTTCACGTCAGATTCCTGTGTCTTACGTGGAGAAACGCGTGCAGTGGTTTGCAGAAAGTGCCATGTTGATTTGCAAATTGTGTGAAAAGCTGAAAACGTGTTTAGAGTTTTGGAGATTTGAGCCGATGTTTTGCTCTTTGAGGGTCAGTTCAAATAATTGTGCTTTATGTATAATTTTAGTGTGTTAGCAATCTAGAAAAACTGAGATAAGATGAGAAGTACTTTATTGATCCCAAATTGGGAAGTGTTTGCGTAGCAGCAGCGTAAAGAACAACAAAACAAGACATTGCAAACACGTAGACACTAAAGAGTAGAAATAAACAATACTATAATTTAAACATCTCAAAATAGAATTTAAGCAGCGTTAAGAAGTCTCAAATATACAGTAGACCGTGAAGACAAAACAATCTATAAACTCTGACAAGAAAACACTGTTGAAGGAATTTAGACACAATATATAGCAGGTTATAAATCTTGGTTGAAACCAAACAACGTTCATTATTAGTCCAGCAGTGATTGCTCGTTAGGGTTGGCACAATGAAACTCAATGTTTTGGGTTGTGAACGTACGGAGGAATAATTGGAAACGACTCTTGGTTGGGGTTAGGGTTAGTTAATTAGTTTAGGGTAAGGGTTAGGGTTAGTTAATTAGTTTAGGGTAAGGGTTAGGGTTAGTTAATTAGTTTAGGGTAAGGGTTAGAGTTAGTTAATTAGTTTAGGGTAAGGGTTAGAGTTAGTTAATTAGTTTAGGGTAAGGGTTAGAGGTTAATTAGTTTAGGGTAAGGGTTAGAGTTAGTTAATTAGTTTAGGGTAAGGGTTAGAGTTAGTTAATTAGTTTAGGGTAAGGGTTAGAGTTAGTTAATTAGTTTAGGGTAAGGGTTAGAGTTAGTTAATTAGTTAGGGTAAGGGTTAGGTTAGTTAATTAGTTTAGGGTAAGGGTTAGAGTTAGTTAATTAGTTTAGGTAAGGGTTAGAGTTAGTTAATTAGTTTAGGGTAAGGGTTAGGGTTAGTTAATTAGTTTAGGGTAAGGGTTAGAGTTAGTTAATTAGTTTAAGGTAAGGGTTAGAGTTAGTTAATTAGTTTAGGGTAAGGGTTAGGGTTAGTTAATTAGTTTGGGTAAGGGTTAGAGTTAGTTAATTATTTAGGGTCGGGTTAGAGTTAGTTTTAGTTTAGGGTAAGGGTTAGGGTTAGTTAATTAGTTTAGGGTAAGGGTTAGAGTTAGTTAATTAGTTCAGGGTAAGGGTTAGAGTTAGTTATTAGTTTAGGGTAAGGGTTAGAGTTAGTTTTAGTTTAGGGTAAGGTTAGAGTTAGTTAATTAGTTTAGGGTAAGGTTAAGTTGAGTTCATTGGGTAACTCTGGTTGAGAGTTACCCAATGAACTACTAGTGATATTGCAAAGTATGATTTCTAAACACAATTCACGCTATATGGAATCATCAGTAAATTTCAAGGACATCCAGCCATCTCGTTATAAACCGAGGTCATGATCACGGGGGAAAAAGTGTCCTCATGGGGAGCTAAAAGACAAAGTTGAACATGAGTTGGAAACATGGAAGAAAGTCAGTGAAATCCCAATGATTGTGTCCTGGTGCAAAAAGGATGAAAAAGTTGATCCTGCTCCAAAACTAGGCCATGAACCCAGATTCATAAAGAGGTTTGCAGTGATTATTTCTGGCCTGGATAAAATGTGTAATGAAATCTGACTTGTGTTTATCGGGGGGGAAGATGATAAAATAATCCGGATTGTGAAAATTGCTGGATTACACAGAAAATCATCACAATGGAGGTTTGCAAAGCGCTCTTTCTGTCTGCAGGGACGCAGATCATCACGCCAGATATGGAAGAAGTCATTTGGAGCTTTGTGAATTTTTACCAGTTGTTTCCACGCTGAGAGCTGGGACAAAGGTTTGGGGTTTTAATCCTCACCCTTCATTCAACATGCAACACACACGATGATGAGGAGATTATCTGATGAGTGTGTGCTGCAGAAGTTTAGACGATGAACAGAACTCATCTCCATCATCAGCACCTCTTTTATCCGAGCGACAGAATCCATCCCATCTCAGGCTCATCAGCTCATTTGTGAAATGTTGGGGAAATTAATTTGGGTCCAGTCCTGCTGACAGTGATCGAGCACATTCCCTAATTACACTGTTACCATGGTGAGGCGCAGGTTTGATTTCTAAAGATCTATTTTCCAGCTTTTCTAAAAAAACATCTTTTATATCTGATTCATTCGGAGTGGAAGAGACCGAAGTGTACATCCTTCATTATGTCCTCCTTACTGTTCGTCAATTAGAGTTATTTGTGTGTGTGTGTGTGTGTGTCTGAAGTCATGCTGTGGATCCTGAGTTTTGGATCACGTCGTTTGGTTTCTGCAGCTTTCAGTAAACGCTGCACGTGAAAAAAACAGGAACATCTCGGTTTTTATATCATCTGTTTTTAAATATCATTTTATAGCATAGTTTCTGAAGCTAATGGAAATGTTTCGGGCCGTTGTAGCGCGTTTGCACCTGTTAGCCACTGTATATATATATATTTATATGTATATGTGTTGATAGACATATATAGCTTGGTTCCAGTCAATCTAAATTAGCCCCACAATACTTCTGATAAATCATTTCCTGCTTCAATTTCATTAATAACTGGAAAAGGTTTGGTGTCGTGTTCATCAAACTAAAACGGCTCATTTGATGGATTTTATTCACATCTCCTTAACCTGCTTATTTCCTTTATTTTTGTATTGTTTTCCCAATAAAACGTCTCCCGCTCCGTGTTTCAGTCGTTATCAGCGTGAGGTTTCAGGGATTAAAGGGTTGGCCAACTTCTGAATGTCCTCTGATGAATACTCCATTATTAAAACAACACATTTTCCACACCGTTGTCCTGCAATCATTGCCCTGATTGCAGGACAACGGATGTGTTTGATTGAGACGTAATCAGACACTTCACTAATTCTACTTGAAAAGGAGAAATCAGCAGCATGCACACACAGAGGTGAAATCAGAGAGAGGCTCCTTTAAAGAGGTCAAAGCAATCTGCGCCGTAAGGGTCACAAAGTTTACTTTACAGAACAAGAACAGCATTAACAGAAGGAAGAGGAGAGGACTCTTTAAAGTAGAGACACTACATACTGATATACACCTGAACATCAGCAGGAGAGGACTCTTTAAAGTAGAGACACTACATACTGATATAAACCTGATCATCAGCAGAAGAGGACTCTTTAAAGTAGAGACACTACATACTGATATACACCTGAACATCAGCAGGAGAGGACTCTTTAAAGTAGAGACACTACATACTGATATACACCTGAACATCAGCAGGAGAGGACTCTTTAAAGTAGAGACACTACATACTGATATACACCTGAACATCAGCAGGAGAGGACTCTTTAAAGTAGAGACACTACATACTGATATACACCTGAACATCAGCAGGAGAGGACTCTTTAAAGTAGAGACACTACATACTGATATACACCTGAACATCAGCAGGAGAGGACTCTTTAAAGT
>CM062276.1:15000-42500 GCA_031216635.1 Dissostichus eleginoides
ACGCTCCAAAAATATAGTCAATACATGCACATTTTTCCTGTGTGGTTACATTTTTACTAGCTAGCATTTCTTCTTCTCTGCCGTTGTTGGTTGTGTTTCATCATGCATCCAAACAACCTCTAAAACCTTGTTCCATTGCACTATTTGTTGACAATAACTTAATTATGCAAATGCATTTTTGTTTAATGACTGCATGCATATAATAACTAAGGTGCAGATGAACTGATGTATCTGCACGCTGCCTCTTTACCTGCTTGTATAAAGGTGTCTGAAGCAGGTTTACCTTCCCCTTCCCCTTCCCTCTGTGACTCCTCACAATGGGAGTGTTGGGCAGTGAATGGTACTCTGTCCAGAGAAGAGCCAGAGGAAGAGCAGCATTACAGATCTGCTTCTGACTGTCACAGGTTTCCATCTTTCTGCACCTCGAGCCATAAGGAGCTGGCAGGGAAACGAAAGCAACACCGAAGCTGTCAATCAAAGCTGCAGGGAAGCAAAACCAAAGGGGGGCGGGTCTCATGTGGCCTGCAATTTTCTTGAGGCCATTAAATCCACTCTTTTTAATTCCCTCTCTAACACTCCTGCTATTCTGGCTGCAAAGTGGTCTTTCAGCGCTAAGCTTTCCATCCAAAGACGAGAATGTGAAAGCACTTTGCAGAACAAAGCTCAACACATCGGCTAATTTCTCCAGATAAAAAGGGAACACGTTCCTTCAGTTCAGCTTTAAAGACCGAGGAAGAATAAAAACCTCACACTGACAGGAAGAGACTGTTTTCTGAACCCGTGATGAATTCTGTTTAGTTGTGAAGGAGAAGATTCCTCTTTAGGTTTTCATTCATCAGTGTTCGATGGCTTTAAAGAGTCCTTTCCTGCTGATGTTCAGGTGTATATCAGTATGTAGTGTCTCTACTTTAAAGAGTCCTCTCCTGCTGATGTTCAGGTGTATATCAGTATGTAGTGTCTCTACTTTAAAGAGTCCTCTCCTGCTGATGTTCAGGTGTATATAGTATGTAGTGTCTCTACTTTAAAGAGTCCTCTCTGCTGATGTTCAGGTGTATATCAGTATGTAGTGCCTCTACTTTAAAGAGTCCTCTCCTGCTGATGTTCATGTGTATATCAGTATGTAGTGTTTCTACTTTAAAGAGTCCTCTCCTGCTGATGTTCAGGTGTATATCAGTATGTAGTGTCTCTACTTTAAAGAGTCCTCTCCTGCTGATGTTCAGGTGTATATCAGTGTGTAGTGTCTCTACTTTAAAGACTCCTCTCCTGCTGATGTTCAGGTGTATATCAGTATGTAGTGTCTCTACTTTAAAGAGTCCTCTCCTGCTGATGTTCAGGTGTATATCAGTATGTAGTGTCTCTACTTTAAAGAGTCCTCTCCTGCTGATGTTCAGGTGTATATCAGTATGTAGTGTCTTACTTTAAAGAGTCCTCTCCTGCTGATGTTCAGGTGTATATCAGTATGTAGTGTCTCTACTTTAAAGAGTCCTCTCCTGCTGATGTTCAGGTGTATATCAGTATGTAGTGTCTCTACTTTAAAGAGCCCTCTCCTACTGATGTTCAGGTGTGTATCAGTATGTAGTGTCTCTACTTTAAAGAGTCCTCTCAGACAGCCCATATTTTAACCATTAGGACCTTTCATATCTATAACCTTTTTTGAAGACTTGGCTGTGATTTTTAAATCAGAAATAACTCCTAAATCTGAAATAAATTGCCAAAAGCTTGATAAATAAAACAGAAAGTGTGTGCAGGAACAGAGCAGCAGCACAGGACGCATGGCTGAGCAGGCTCTGAAAATGTAAATAAAGCTAATTTGCTGGATGGGCAGCATCTGTATTTTCCTGTGTGCCGTTATGAGAGTGGATGTGAGAATAAACCACATTAGACTTCTCCGGAGCAGCAAATATCCCCGGTGTCATCCTGCATCTCGTCACTGTTCTCACTGATTGCTTCCTACATTTCATTATGCTAAACGCGCCTTTTTACACACCCGGAGAGCAGGGTTTTATGGGAGGAGGCCAGGAGACGCTTCATTGTGAGCAGGTTTCTGAAGAGCTTCTGACAGGAAGAACTGCAGCACAAAAACACATCATCTTCAATGCTTTAAATGCAATGCCAGTGGTCAGAGAGGCAACAGTACACACATCCTTTCCTCAAGTAGAAGTACACACATCCTTTCCTCAAGTAGAAGTACAGATACTCGTGTTTAAAAAGACTCTGGTAAAAGTAGAAGTACTGACTAAACTTCTTACTCAAGTTAAAGAGGGCTTTGAAATGTCCTTCAGTAAAAAGTACCCATAACTAGCAGCTGTTTTAAAGAGTACCTGACCTCCCTTTATATTAATAGAACAATAATGTCATTGTTAGCTAATGAATGTTTCCATGCTGAACAACGGCAACATGACAACGTTTTCATTGGTCCCTCTTCTTTAGAGAAGACCAGGAAATGATGGATACACGGATCGTGTTCAAATCAATAGGCACGCAATGACTCTAAATCAGTGGTTCTCAACTGGTGGGTCGCGACCCAAAAGTGGGTCGCGGACCTGTTTCGAGTGGGTCGCAGATGTGTGTGTGTTTTTTTTATATCTTTTTTTTTTGTGGAAAAAAAAGTCAAACTTTTATTTTGAAGGCCCGATGTTCTAACGCTGTGCATGCAGTAGGCGTTGGACTGGAAGTACCGGAGACCATAAACGGTTTTGAAAACTTCTGTCACGTAGTGATCATCTTCTCAATAAAACATCTTTGCTGATGTTTTTTCGAGTCTTCTGGCCAATCAGAATCAAGATTGTTGCCGGAAGTCCCCACGGAGAATAACTTTGCAGTAAAATAATAAAAATGAAGACATAAGGGAAACAGGGAAAAAGGGAAAAGTGGGTCCCGAGGCCTGACCAGTTGAGAACCACTGCTCTAAATAATAATGATCACGCCACCAAACACACATTCAGACTAAAGGAACAAGCCTGTTTGGAACATGGAAGAAGTAGAAAGAACAGGTATTTGGGTTCAACATGTAAGAAGTAGAAAGTACAGGTATTTGGGTTCAACATGTAAGAAGTAGAAAGTACAGGTCTTTGGGTTCAACATGTAAGAAGTAGAAAGTACAGGTCTTTGGTTCAACATGGTAAGAAGTAGAAAGAACAGGTTTGGGTTCAACATGTAAGAAGTAGAAAGTACAGGTCTTTGGGTTCAACATGTAAGAAGTAGAAAGAACAGGTCTTTGGGTTCAACATGTAAGAAGTAGAAAGTACAGGTTTTGGTGTTCAACATGTAAGAAGTAGAAAGTACAGGTATTTGGTTCAACATGGAAGAAGTAGAAAGTACAGGTATTTGGGTTCAACATGGAAGAAGTAGAAAGAACAGGTATTTGGGTTCAACATGTAAGAAGTAGAAAGTAAAAAGTTGTCAGAAAAATAAGCAGTGGAGTAAAGTACTGATACCAGACACATGTACTTCAGTACAGTAACTACTTCCCACCTCTCAGTGATTCAACAAGCTGTAATCAAAGCCTCTGAGATCAACTTGCAGGAAACCCCCCACGGAGAGATCAACCTGCTCAATAAATCCACACAGAGCAGTAAATGAGTCCAATCAGCTCAGAGAGCATCGATGGCTGCTGTCATAATGAAACCATTAGCTCTGGACGTTTTGGCCGATTCAATCAGGCTCTCTGTAAATATAGCAGCGTTTGAAAATATCCCAAATCCAACACAAATAGCAGGATCTCTGCGTGATCAAATGTCAAAGCCAACAGGACGGGGGGGATGTTTGGGGGGTTTTATGCTAAGCTAGCAGGTGTCCTGAGCGTCACATCAGCCATTAGCTCTTGGCAGGCAGGAAACCTTCAATCGGAACAGGAAGTAGCTGCCAAACAGAGAGAGGACTAATATCAGAGGAGACCATGCTTCACTCAGCAGATGTCTGTCTTTGTGAAGGCGTCCATTTACTGAAGGAGGTTGAGGGGGGGAAGGACTCTTGTTAACATGAAGTCCAAGTACCATGTCCAAGAAGTCTGCAGTTAGAAAGAGAAATAAGGGTTGATTTTCCAGCTGCTGACACTTTGTATGTGAAGCTTTTGGTTGATCTAAATGTCTGATGAACCAATGCCCCTGCAGTGAAACGAGAGCTGCTTCTGCTTCACCCTGGATGCCAATGCGTGTTTTAATTAGTGGTAAAATAATGGGTAATTCCCTTTAAAGCAACCAGGTGGTACACACACCTGAATGTGTGTGTTTATACTTTACATCTCTGATGAAAAGCTCAAAAAAGACCTTATTGCAAGGTGATAGCGATGCACGTTGGACCTTTCATGTAGCTGACCATGTACTGTGCAAAGTGTGTCATTAAAGGGCATTTTCTGTTTCATTTCTATTTTCAATAATGTGCACTTTCCTAAAATCAGAGATCAAAAAGTTGCTTGCTAGTTTTAAGATAGCTATCGTCCGACACACATTTGAAAGCCAATCGCTGTCCACCATGCAGACACCGAGACATATCGTCAAAACACATGTCTCTTATTAACACTGAACCTTTTGGAAATATACATTAACAGCGTCTCTGCATTGCATATTGCCACGTTAGGTAAACAACAATATTGTTCTTGAATCAAATATCTCTACTCTGGTCATTTACTTCTTCCAAGACATTCATGCTCCCATGAGGATGAACGCTGGTGACTGTGTTGATTGTTTGACTTCAGCTTCACTATGGTTGTTGACATTTAAATGAGTCCATGTCTATCAAATATCATATAGCTAGGGAACAAATGTGAGTATGTGTTGAGTTTAAACAGGATCAATCACACTGTGCTTCATATCTACGTTTGGTATGAACTCATCTTTGAAACAGTTGTTAAAAAGCAGTTTCCTGTCCGTATACCCCGTCTCTTTACGAGTTAATTCTCACATTAAGAGGCAGAAGCCCCCCGTAAAGATGCTGGAGGCAGAGAGTGTGTTTGGCTCTTCAGTGGAGAGGAACTGAGGGGAGGGCATTTATTCATCCAACAGAAAGGCATCGGTGCATTGAGCTGATAACAGAATATTATAGGCTGCTCCTCTTCTTCCTCCTCTTCCTCCTCCTCTTCCTCCCTGCTGGGACAAACCATGATTTACCAGCAGCATCATCCACTACACTTCCAAAACACAACAAGCGTTTAGGAAGAATCCCTCTTTGTGAAGACACAACGCTGAACTGATGCATTGTGAGGACACACCAACACTTCATCCAGTTCTGCCTTTTTTGGACCCGGTTTGGATTATCTGCCAAATCATTCTGATATCTTCTGAAAGACGCTCTATCATGCAAAAGTTATTGCTTTCTATTTGCCTGTACGACAGCAAGAGAGTGAACATATCTGCAATTGTTGCAAGCTTTTTCTACATCATAGAGTGCAATTATTGGCATTTTATAAGAGGGAATACATGCATTCGATTAGGCAGTGAACGCACAAACACTTAAAAAAGAACGTCTCAAATGATGAGATAAATCCTCTTTCTCAAAATCTCAAATTCTGACTTTTTCTCAAAATCTCTAAATTCTGTCTTTTTCTTAATGTTGGTGGAGAAACGAGGCTCTTTGTGTTCATTGGAGCAGGATAGGATAGTCAGGTGACTTTGAAACTGTAGCTGGTAGAAAGTGAAGCTCAAGAGGTCGAAATAAAGATTTTAAAACAATTTAAAACAAGAAGGACTGAGCGCTGCAGTGTCCGGCAGCAACACAAGAGAGAAGAGGAGAAGGATACATTAGAGAGGAGCAGAGACAAATAAACACAAAGGAGTTTGATTCAGTATATAATAGTTCATGCATGAACCCGGTAAGAGACATTCAAACGGAAAAGAAGAGCAAGTATTGAAAATAGGTCAAAATACACCGAGTAGGAATCCAGTAGATTCGTAGAAAGGCTCTGACACTGAGAAATAGGAATACTAAGCATTACGATTTGTGCAAAATAGTTTAATAAAATAGTCCGACATGAAGATGAACTCTGTGTTGAGACGTGTTTGTGAAACGTTGTGATATTTAGAAAACGTTTTTATAGCACAAACTGATACGAACAACAACATGTAATAAAATGTGTTTAAAGTGATATACATGATGAATACTCTGAGCTCGCATCCTCAACAAAGCTCCAAAAACTACTTTCAATATCATTTGTAATGACACATGCACACCGAATCTTGTGATTACATTTCAGTTTGTATACATACTATTCCCCATTGTTCGTATTTTCTGTTGCTCTTCTGCTTTTTATTGTTTAATGTTTTATCTCCTCGTGAAGCCTCGTCGCTCTCTGACCCAACATGGACAGGGAAAGTCTGTGTTTTCCATGTTCAGAAATGATCAAATGCAAAGGTTAGTTTGAATAATCTACATTAAACATCTACAAGTGTTTAGCATTTGAGTGTTTCATGAAAAAATTCAGCTTTTCCAACTTTTTGCAAATCACAAAAGCAGCTTAAGAGGCTCTGAGCGCGTCCAGCTCACTTCCTTTACTTAAAAACAAAAGCAACGTCTAATATGTAACATCCATGAGACACGGACACTGAATTCTTAGTGTTTTCCAGTTTCTATCCACATTATTTCATGAAAGCAAAGAGCCGTTCTCTGAGGATGAGCAGAGAGTGAATCTGTTCTTCAGAAACATTTCAATATCCAGGGACGCTTTTATTACAAACTCAAAGCACATAATGCCGTGATGTTCTGAGCTACACATATGTGATCTTTCTGAATATATAACAAGGAGATCTGCAGTTTGGATTATCTGCAAATCGTTCTCTTCTCTGCTGAAAGCCTGATGTAATGCAGAAGTTATTGCTTTACATTTCCCTGAGTGAACATACTGTAGATCCGTAAGTGTTGCATGCTTTTCCTGCAACATAAAGTGCAATTAATGGCGTTTTATGTTCTGAAAATAGTCCCTTTTGATTTGGTAGTGTACTCACAAAAAGAACTTCTCAAATTATAAAATGAATCCTCTTTCTCCGAGCAATTTCTTTTGAATAATTAACAAAAAGATTCGCAGTTTTCAATTCTTATATCCTCTGAAAACGCTCTATAATGCAGAAGTTATTGCTTTCCATTTCCCTGCACAACAGCTTAAGAGTGAACATATCCGTAAGTGTTGCATGCTTTTTCTACATCATATAGTGCAATTAATGTAATTTTAAAACATGAAATACATTACATTACATTATCACATCACATGTCACTTGTTAGACGCTTTTATCCAAAGCGACCTACATACTCAATACTGTGGACAATCCCCAAGGAGCAATTTGGGGGTGAAGTGTCTCAGGGACACAGCGACAGCTGACTGCAGTGGGGTTTGAACCTGAGCTCCCTGATCTGAACACCAACGCACTAACCCACTGCGCCACACGCCTCCCTCACATGCATTCGATTTGCTAGTGAATGCACAAACGCTTTAAAAAAAAGAACTTCGGAGATTCTAAAATAAATCCCCTTTCTTTGAGCAAAAATACGTCATTTTTCTGAATATTTACAAAAAGATGTGCAGTTTTGGATTATCTGCCGAATCATTCTTACAGTATATCTTCTAAAACCGCTTTATAATGCACAGCTTATTGCTTCACATTTCCCTGCTCATACAGTGACACATCTGTCATTGTTGCATGCTTTCTCTAGAACATACAGTGCAAATAATGGCGTTTTATAACATGAAATACATGCATTTGATTAGGTTGTGTAGTCACCAAAATAACGTCTCAAATCATGAGATGAATCCCCTTTCTGTGAGCACAAATATGTGCAGTTCATTCCTATATCTTCTGAAAGCCGCTCTAATTAATTAACTAATGCACAGCTTATTGCTTTATATTTCCCTACACAAGGGAGTGAACATACAGAACTGTAGATTTGTAATTGTTGCATGCTTTTTTCTACAACATATAGTGTAATTAATGGCCTTTTAGAACATGAAATACATGCATTTGATTCTGAAGTGAATGCACAGACTAAATGAATGAATCCCTTTCTGTGAGCCAAAGTGAATCAGCACGTATGGAGTGATACGGAGACAGCAGGTCAACAGTGAAGGTTTCCGACCCGCAGATTGACTTATCTTCCTGAATCCAATTTTCATGTTCACTGGCTGCAATGAGCGGCTTCATTCCACGATGAATTACGATTTTTCTATCAGCTTTTGATAAACAAATCGAGCGCCGCTTCGAGCCCCCGAAAGGAAAAAGAGTGGAGCGTTCAGAATGAATAAATCACAGGTTAGAGGCACACACACTTCAGGCGCAGATTCTATTTAGAAAGCAAGTGGTGATACAGCGATGTGTCTGCAGGAGGAAACATATGAATTATTCCCTCTGAGAAGCGTCCTGTAAAACTGTTTCCTAACATATTCCTCTTCCTCTTGGTCCATCTGTATCTTTGAACTCAACTAACCCTGACATCCTGCTTCCACATTTTCATTTCATATAATAAGATAAATGGGTAAACATGCGGCCCTGAAACACCTTTCTCCACAGAACGCTCCGTGGTTTGAGGCTGAAACCGGTAATTATTTCCCTTTCTGATGATCTGTTGGTTGTTAGTCTTTGAAATGTCAGAAAAATAATTCAAATATCCATCACCGTCTCACAGAGCTCGAGGGGACGTCGTCACATGTCTAAAGACTTGCAATGCAATATTTAAAAAAATACAGAGACATCTTCCCATTTGAGAAGATGGGATATTAAGCTTTTTTCTCACTGAAATAGTTAATTGATTATCAAAAGAGCAACCAATTACTGATCGATTTATCGGCCAATTGTTTCAGCATGACTGTAAATCACTGTATATAAAGAAATAAGACAAATATAAGAAATCTTAAAACCTTTAAACCAGTCTGAGATGCTTTTCATTTAGACCTTACGTCTTTATATAATCACAGTGGCTTTGTCTCTGATCATTTTGTCCTGCATTTCTTTATCACCACACATCCCCTCAAAAGACAGGTAAATACTGGTGTTTCTAGCTGGTGATTGATCACATGTTTACCCTTCCTGTTGTCCTCTTCATTCCCAAATGTTTTTATGTCGAGATAAAGGTTTGTTTTATGATAAAAACATGTTTGCTTGTAAACTACATTTTCCCACAAGAAAATAATCATAATCACCTTCATTGGGTTTTGGGTTTTATTCTGGGGATAATTTAACAAAATCATTCAAAATGTTTGCCTTTTTTAACTCAGAAATGAGCTTTGATTTTGTGTAAATGAGGTCTGTTGACCATCATTTGAAAAGGAAGAGTACAACTTGTGGTTATAAGTCGGAATAACATTGCGTTATAGCACAGATTTGGGATCTGAGAATTTTCTAGAACATAAAGTGCAAATTAATGGCATTTTTTGGCAGAAAATAGTCCCTTTTGATTTGGTAGTGTAGCCACAAACGCTTTATTACAAGGACAGGTTATTGCTTTACATTTCTCTGCACAAGAGTGAACATATCTGTGAGTGTTGCATGTTTTTCTAGAACATGTAGTGCTTTAAAATAGTAAAACTGGGAGGTCAGAAGTTTCCCAGTTTACAGGAGGACACCACAAGGGTTTTAATGAGCAGTATTTCAACACATCCAAACATGTTTTATAGAGACTGAAAGCAGTCTTTCTTCCCACATTTTCTCGAGTGTTTCTTTTCTCCGCTGGCCTTTAGGATTTCTTTCTGAAGGTCATCAGGAGGACGTCATGCTCTCTGTGTTTCCTGATGGAGAAACACCTCCTTTAGATCCTGACTCTCTGTAATGGTTGCTCTTCAGAAGCAGTTCCAGCTTACTGAGTCCTCAGATTGAGCCTCTGCAGCTTGAACAGGTGTGACATTCACACAAATCCAGACCCCCCAAAATCTAATGTTCTGGGGGGTCTCGATCGGCTGGTGAATATATCAGCTGACACTCAAGGTCATTCTGTGTTTTGCAATCCTCTGAACGTCACGCACACAAAGCAAACCCAATACTTCAGTCCAATTGGTTTGTGAATGATTTACTCGAAGGACACATTTTCCTCTGTTGAAATGAACCATCGAGATGTACCGTGAAACATTTTTAGGCAATAACTCTGCAACGATCTGTGAGGATGTGATGACTTTAAGGGAAAATAGGAACACATTAAACTTAATGCACACTCATATTTACATAACACATAATTTAGCTGACGCCTTTATCCAAAGCGACTTACAATAAGTGCAAACACCATAAAGATTCAAACTCCAAACAACAAAGAAAGTGCAGATATTTTACATTCAAGGAGGTCATACCATAGTAAGTGCTGGTGAATTCAAGCCCTAAATTAACTCAACAAGTGCTTTTTCTTCCAGCATTAACTTAATTGCCAAGGTACAATCTAAATAGATGCATTTTCAGTTTTCGTCTGAAGATATGCAAAGTCTCCGCTGTCATGATGTCAATGGGGAGCTGATTCAACCAATCAGGAGCCAGGATAGAAAACAGGTGTGTTTCTGAGGGGTACCTGGGTTATCCAAAGACTGGATGTAGTATATTTAAAACACAAATTATTCAAAATGGTTGATATTTGCTTTGGTGGAAGAATACTTTAGTGCAGGGATCACCAACTACATTTGTCCAAGGCCCAAAATTAATACAAGAGAAATGTTTTTATATATAGCCCAGAATTTTGAAGTTGTTGACCGGGGGGGGGGGTACTGTCAACTCGCAGGAGCCTCGTAGCGGGGCTACTGCCGAGCGCAAAAAGCAAACTCTTCACGCAGGCTACTGTCCCGCAGCTGCTGCCTGTCTGTTGGACTCTGTTGGGGGGGGGGGGGTACTCATGTACTGTCAACTCGCCGGAGACTCGTAGCGGGGCTACTGCGTGTAAAGCAGACTCTTCATGCTAACAAAGGATCACTTCTTCTTCAGGGCAGGGAAGGCTACGCAGAACGCAGGCTACTGTCCTGCAGCTGCTGCCTCTCTGTTGGACTCCGGTACTGCACATTACTTAGTGGGGGGCAAATGCACTAACCACTCCGCCAACGCCACAGTCACCCCCGGATGAGAATGTCTGGCGGGCCGGATGTGGCCCGCGGGCCGCAAGTTGATGGTCACTGCTGTAGTGCAACTTTGGTTGGAAAGAGATGAACATAAACAATAAACCGGTAATAAAATATAAAAAAAATATCAAACCATGAAGCATACTGTCGAGAAAGGTTGTGTTTTAAAATGCATAAAGCCAATCCAACAATCTGGTAAATATTATACTTCCATTTTCTATTATTTACTCAAGGGCAAGGCATCTTTTTCAAACTGAGTGATGGAGATATACTGTGGAGACTGAGGTTTAATATTATTAAAGTTTCAAGACACACAAACACTTTAATAATCCTTTTGAAAATCACAAATGAACTTTGGAACAATTAGCCAGCGTGTGATTTTATGAAAGCACAAAGGCAGATTAAGGATGGCAGAAAGAACAATATCAGTCCCACGTGTGATTCAGCTCTGGAAGTCGTTTTGGACACATTTAAAAAGCGCATTATTGAGCATCTCCAAACAAAGTATCCTCAGGAGACAAGGACAATAACCGTGATCTGAACATTCATTTAGGCCGAGGAATCCCACGGTTCCCAGTAAAACTCCAACGGACTAAATATAGATAAGAAACACAAGAGCAGTTCATTAAAATCTCTAAAGCAAACAGAGAAGAAGCTCCATGGACAGACAGACCTCTGAAAGACATTACGTTTCTCACAGCAGGAGACAGAGAAGAGACACTCATAACTTTAATGATGTTTAGTTCAATTTAATGTCCCATTAAGACAGGGAAACATCAAGTACCACAGATATATGACATGGAAAAGCACAGATATGATACAAATAATAACATAAACTATGATTTTATTACCTTTTTCAATGACAACCTAACCCTGTTTAGAGATGATTATGTTTATTTGTCACTATATTATGATACAAATACAGTA
Organism: Dissostichus eleginoides; assembly: GCA_031216635.1. Lineage (NCBI taxonomy): Eukaryota > Metazoa > Chordata > Actinopteri > Perciformes > Nototheniidae > Dissostichus > Dissostichus eleginoides. The sequence goes on from CM062276.1 coordinate 26,936, forward strand.
TATGGTATAGTCCAGTTAGAGTTAATCATACATAGTTTACCACGGTCTGCATGAATTCAAAGTCAAGTTTATTGTCAATCTTCTGTGTGTGAGATACAGACAAGGAGATCGAAATGCTGTTTCTCACAATCCCGAGGAATAACAGTTAAAACATCAAAAAATAGGTCCATAATCAAACATAGACACATATACAAAGTCCCACATTAAGAGGCATCAATGTAAAGCGATACAGTCAATATATACAGAAATAAGAGTCCCTTATGAACGGATGAAGATGAACATATTACAGGAAAAATATGTAATAATTCCACCTCAGAGTAGCTAACGTTCGCTATCTATAGCCAGCTAGCTTAAGTTAGCTATCTATAGCCAGCTAGCAAATGTTCACTATCTATAGCCAGCTAGCAAATGTTCACTATCTATAGCCAGCTAGCTAACGTTAGCTATCTACAGCAAGCTAGCTAACATTCACTATCTATAGCCAGCTAGCTAACGTTCGCTATCTATAGCCAGCTAGCTAATGTTCGCTATCTATAGCCAGCTAGCTAATGTTCACTATCTATAGCCCGCTAGCTAACGTTATAAACATCGCTGTAACCTCTCAAATGTACGTTTTTTGGATAAAGTAATCACATATTGTTAATCTTAATAATAACTAAGTAACACTTCATTTTAAAAGCATTACAACTCTTTATTTGGCAGGTTTATATAATATATGCTAAATAATAGCCGTTATGCTTTAACAGCACATTATACAGTGACGTGGAAGTGCCCTTTAATAAGTTACACATATATGGAGTTTTAGGGAACAACAACACTGTGAAAAGCTGAGAATAATTGAGCTAATAAATGGTTTCCAGACGCAGCATCAGCCTCTGTTCGTCTTTCTGTGTTTGACACCTTCAGTGTTTGATGAAGCACTTTAACTCACCGTGTCCAGTTTCCTGTTTCTGGACAAAGGAGCGCTGACAGAGTCTGACAGTCTTTCTATTCTCTCCTGACGAGGAAACATCCAGAAACTTCTGAGCGCTGAGAGGTGTCTAACCTCAGACTCTGGGTAATTAATGAGCCTCTGTCAAACATGCTTTATACGGGGGGGGGCTGTCAATGTCCATTAAACCATTGACACACACTGACTCAGCACCTTCTGCATTCAGACACTAACGGGAGTTTTTGAAGACATTTCACTTTGTGTCGAGGTTTGGGGATTAACCAGAGGTGTAAAGTACTGTACTTTAGTAAAAATGTTGAGGTACTTGTACTTTACTTGAGTATTTCCATGTTATGCTAGTGTATACTTCTACTCCTCTACAGTTCAGAGGTACATGGTGTACTTTTCCTCCACTACATGTATTTAATCCCTTTAGTTACTTCACAGATGTGGATGAATGATGTGAAATATAATCAAGTGTTAAATCAGACTTTAGTTCCACCTGGAGTAAATCCTCAAGCTACCCTGCAGTATACAAAGTCATTCAAACTAGCTGCACCTTTACCAGCTTTGAGAACACTTTCATGATCAATCATTATAAAACATATCATATATATTATTCTGAAATGGACCAATCTGCACAATGACTACTTTTACTGTCGCTACTTTCACTATATTTTGATGATAATACTTTTCTACTTTTTATATTTACTTGAGGAACATTTTGAATGCAGGACTTTTACTGAAACAGAGTATTCCTACACTCTGGTACTTCTACTTTGACTCAAGTACAAGATCTGAGTACTTCTACTTTTACTAAAGTACATGATCTGAGTACTTCTACTTTTACTCAAGTACAAGATCTGAGTACTTCTGCTTTTACTCAAGTACAAGATCTGAGTACTTCTACTTTTACTCAAGTACAATATCTGAGTACTACTACTTTTACTCAAGTACAAGATCTGAGTACTTCTACTTTAACTAAAGTACAAGATCTGAGTACTTCTACTTTTACTCAAGTACAAGATCTGAGTACTTCTACTTTTACTAAAGTACAAGATCTGAGTACTTCTACTTTTACTCAAGTACAAGATCTGAGTACTTCTACTTTTACTCAAGTACAAGATCTGAGTACTTCTACTTTAACTAAAGTACAAGATCTGAGTACTTCTACTTTTACTCAAGTACAGGATCTGAGTACTTCTACTTTAACTAAAGTTCAGTAACAAAGTCTTGCTGTTTGTTCCATAAGTTAGGACCCTCTTGAAACGAGCCGGTTCATCTGAAGGGGTTTATCCTACATTAATACATCAGTTATCACATGTTAAAGTATCTCTGGTGTCTCACATCAGTATGCTGTGTCTCTCAGAGGAGGGGATCTCTCTCCAGCTGAAGAGCTTCAGGATGATGGAATGCAGTCATCATCAGCAGTAAAAGACCCTATTAGTAAAGTCACTGTTGGATTGAACACGTTATGAAGGCTGCTGCTGCACAGTGAGCAGAGTGAAGAGGAAACACATCAGAGTTACTGTCCCCGGGGGGCAGAGAGACTGTCCGAGGATTTAAATAAAGGGACATCACAGGAACATGTTAACACCATGAGAGACGTGACAACAGGGAAGATATAGCATAGAGAAATATTAATAAATCATTCCTTTTTTCAATCCTCATGATGACATAGGATAACATACACACCATGAGTTATTAATCAGTACAAAGAGAGACAGCACTTTGCATTTACCAAGGATATTCATAGATATGTTTTTCTCATATAATGAGTGGTGTTTCTCCAATGTGTGAATCAGTATCTCATTATTACAAGATCTGTGTCATCTAATTACAAAAAACTAATTATGTCATATTTTTCTCAATTCTAAGATATTTGACCTTTTCCCTAATACTTTGAGAAACACATCTAAAAGTTATGAGATACAGGTAATATAAAAATAATATAATATCAGAAACATGAGTTTCTCTTCATTTTTAAATGTATAAAGCAATATAACACATCTCATGAAGACTCAACACATGTTTTTCATATGGTTTTATTTCCAGACATTTCATATTAAAAGCCTTCCGAGTGCTTTTCTACTTGTGTAATTATTTCTTCCTCATCATCAGTAGAAAGGGTTTTGTAATTATTGGATATGGATCTTGTAATTGTGATGAGTTTATTCTTGGTCTTATAAGATATTCATCTCATATTCATACGTTTTTATTTCTGTTCTTGATCTAGATTACTCTGAGAAGGAAGTTTGTTTTCATTATTAGGAGAAAGCAGGCGATGCAAATCCTGAATAAGCATAGGAATATTACACTGAGATAAATACATATATTCAATATGTTACACACAAGGAGCTTTATTCACAACCTGAATCCAAGGTCTAAAAAGCATAACATAATGTTGACCTAATGAACTCTCTACCACTTGAGACTCATTCAAAAAGACTGATAAATTCAAGGAGGAACAAAACACTATTGGAGGTAAGACTTGAAAAAGAACAAGCGTTAAACGACATACAGTAACATGCAGGTCGATGCACGTGCAATCGTTTTCTCCTCATTATAAAGAAGTGGAGTGTAATTATGGGATATGGATCTGGTAATTATGAGCTTGTTTTCTTGGTATTATAAGATAATAATCTGTAATCTGTTTATGTTTCATTCAAAGATTGCGTTTCCTCGCTTCGTCTGAAAACATCCTGATGAATTCACAGGGTAATGATTGGAGTAAAGTCTGTATGTTTCGAAATATGATTTATTTCCAGGTAAACATCTTGTGGACCCCTCGTCAAGATAAAGGCTGAAAAATACAGATATGATATTCCTTCTTATTGACAGAATTCCTTCTTTTATTGTACTCTTAGTCTGGAACAAAATGCCAAAACCAAGAGAAGGAACTGTAGTATTAGTCCACTTCTCAGCGATGTGAACCCTGAAATGTTGAGTGCCCCAAAGTTTAATGATAGAAATGTAGAGTAGGGTCTCCAGCACATAGAAACTGCCAGATGCTAACCTGCAGATGTTGCAATTAGCACTATTAGCATAAATTGTGTTAATTAGCATTAGTGAACAGGATATCGGCTGGACTCTGCACAATCTGATGGCCATGGCAGGAGTTGTGTGGCGACCATTGGGTTAAGAGACCAACAAATGATTACCTCAACTATGGAAAATGTTTCAAATAGATGAGCATAGGTAAGAGAGGCTCCGAAACTTCAACATTTTTCAAAACGACCCACCAGGAGAACAAAAATGGCCACTTTCTGGTTCCAAATGCCACTTTGGATCCAACAAATATCAGAAATACATTCAGCGTCCTCAATATCCCCCCAAAACAGTCCAGTATTCGCCAAATCCAAGCCAAGCCATTTTTTTAACTATTGTCCACATACAGTACGAAGGCCACATGTTCCCTCTCTTATTTTGTTTGTAAAAGACTTTAAATGTCCTTAGTCCTTAGTCCATTAGCAGCTGTGTTACATATAGCTAGAAGAAGAAGAAGAATGTATAGGAACTTCTGGACACACTATCCTAACATTTCAACGAAAAATATCGATACTGAACCAACAAACACAACAACGTTTCACCCCCCAAAACCCCTCCAATATGGTCCAAATCAGGCAAGCCATTTTTAAACTATTGTCCATATACACTAGGCTATAATGCTAATTAATGCAACTTGTGTTAATTGTGCACATTGCCCAACATATGCAGGTTAGCATCCGGAGGTTTCTATGAGCTGGAGACCTGTACTGAACTTTGAGGTACATAACATTTCTCAATAGGGCTGTATTTGAAACTGAAAACATGTGACCAACAACCCTATTGTTCTGTTTCCTGTCGAAGGCCACATGTTCCCTCCATCATTTCGTCTGTAAAAGCCTTTGAATGTCCTTAGTCCATTAGCAGCTGTGTTACATCTCGCTAAAGAATGTACTGGAACTTCTGGACACAATATCCTAACATTTCAACCAGGGTTCATATTTGACACAGCCTGAGAACACGTGACCAACAACCCTGTCATTTATTGTTCTGTTTCCTGTCGAAGGCCACATGTTCCCTCCATCATTTTGTTTGTAAAAGCCTTTAAATGTCCTTAGTCCATTAGCAGCTGTGTTACATCTAGCTAAAGAATGTATAGGAACTTCTGGACACAATATCCTAACATTTCAATGAAAAAAAACTATACTAAACCAACAAACACAACAACGTTTCAACCCCCAAAACCCCTCCAATATGGTTCACATCGGGCAAGCCATTTTTTAACGATTGTTCATATACACTAGGCTATAATGCTAATTAATGCAACTTGTGTTAATTGTGCAAATTGCCCAACATATGCAGGTTAGCATCCGGAAGTTTCTATGAGCTGGAGACCTGTACTGAACTTTGAGGTACATAACATTTCTCAATAGGACTGTATTTGAAACTGAAAACACGTGACCAACAACCCTATTGTTCTGTTTCCTGACGAAGGCCACAGTTCCCCTCCATCATGCTTCAGTTATTATGAACACAAGTGGCCCCAGATGAAGGTTTTTCTCTCTTCTCTCTGTGTGTCCTGGACAATAATCAACAGATACAGTAGCTCTCTGTCACACAGTGTTTTAAACGCCGTCGCTCCTGAACACCTGACGTGATTTACAGAGATGGAATTGTGTCATTGACAGATAAGTGTTCGGAAGAGAGGCTTTCTGGGGACAACAAGATTACAGATAATCTATAAACTGCAATTCTTTTCAAATTGTGGCTTACCTAACATCTCTGTCTCTGTCTCTGCCAGCTAATCTGGTCAGGGACAGAATCCAGACTCAATACCATCGACCTCCAGCTCCTCTTATCTCCGGCAGCTGCTCCTCTGCTGCTCGCACAATGACACAGATTTGGACAAAATGTGTTCCTCCTCTTGTTTGCCGTCCGCACAGTTGTTCCAGAATGTCTCTAATGTTTGAGAACAATGAGGAACAAAGTGACAGGAAACAATGTTAAAATAAATCATCTTTATCGTCCCTGGAGGAACACTAAGTCTGTTGCTTTGAATAAAATAAGAAACAACATGAAACCTGATGCAGGAATTTTCATTTATTTCATTTAATCGTTTATTTGAACAGGGACAGTGCACATTAATGAACACCACAGACAAATAATGCCTCAAGTGTAAATATGCCGGATTTGAGCTTTGAGCTAATTTCCTTCCGTAGTCCGTCACATACAACATATAAGAACATGACATTTATAAACATAACAACAAATAAATACATGATATGCAGAAAGAGCAAGAGCAGCATATACAAGCATTTACCACATGGCAGTACACTGTAGCAGCTACGACATGTAAAGTGCAAGAGAAGATGCCCCTGAGTTAAAGAAGAGGAGATACCCCTGTGTTAAAGAAGAGGAGATACCCCTGTGTTAAAGAAGAGGAGAAACCCCTGAGTTAAAGAAGAGGAGATACCCCTGTGTTAAAGAAGGAGATACCCCTGTGTTAAAGAAGAGAGATACCCCTGTGTTAAAGAAGAGGAGATACCCCTGAGTTAAAGAAGAGGAGATACCCCTGTGTTAAAGAAGAGGAGATACCCCTGTGTTAAAGAAGAGGAGATACCCCTGTGTTAAAGAAGAGGAGATACCCCTGTGTTAAAGAAGAGGAGATACCCCTGTGTTAAAGAAGAGGAGATACCCCTGAGTTAAAGAAGAGGAGATACCCCTGTGTTAAAGAAGAGGAGAAACCCCTGAGTTAAAGAAGAGGAGATACCCTGTTTAAAGAAGAGGAGATACCCCTGTGTTAAAGAAGAGGAGATACCCCTGTGTTAAAGAAGAGGAGATACCCCTGTGTTAAAGAAGAGGAGATACCCCTGTGTTAAAGAAGAGGAGAGACCCCTGTGTTAAAGGGCAAGAGGAGATACCCCTGTGTTAAAGAAGAGGAGATGCCCCTGTGTTAAAGAAGAGGAGATACCCCTGTGTTAAAGAAGAGGAGATACCCCTGTGTTAAAGAAGAGAGACCCCTGTGTTAAAGAAGAGGAGATACCCCTGTGTTAAAGAAGAGGAGATACCCCTGTGTTAAAGAAGAGGAGATACCCCTGTTAAAGAAGAGGAGATACCCCTGTGTTAAAGAAGAGGAGATACCCCTGTGTTAAAGAAGAGGAGATACCCCTGTGTTAAAGAAGAGGAGATACCCCTGTGTTAAAGGGCAAGAGGAGATACCCCTGTGTTAAAGAAGAGGAGATACCCCTGTGTTAAAGAAGAGGAGATACCCCTGTGTTAAAGAAGAGGAGATACCCCTGTGTTAAAGAAGAGGAGATACCCCTGTGTTAAAGGGCATTTAGCGGTGATTGCACGTCTGTTTGTTTCTCATCCATTCTCTGAGTTGACCTTTGAAGCTATTGAGAGTGGGACAATCCCGTATCTCAGCTGGGAGGCTATTCCACAACGAGCTGCCTTTAATGGAGAGGACATTTTGTCCAAAAGTGGTCCGTCTGCGGTGGACTTCACAGTCTCCTCTGGTTTCTGACCTAGTGCAGCGTCCAGTGTGTTTTTTGTGGATGAATTCCCCTAAGGGGGGGGGGGGGGCAGTCCATGTAGACATTTATAAATAAAACACATACTTTTAAAAGACTTAAAATGGTCAAAACTCAAGAAATGGTGTTTCTCTAGGATGGTACAGAGGTGGTATGAATGAGGCTTTCTGTCAAACACCTTGATAGCTCTCTTGTACAGCTGTTCTGAGTCCTAAACCCTAAATGAGTCCTCATTTCAGCACTCCCTGTCTGGAAGTCAATTGTTTTCTGATAGTGTTTTAGGTTGTTAGCCTGAAATAAGGTCTGTGGTTAATAGTGTTAACAATTTCTGGATATCTGGAGCAGGTGGTTTTGGGCGTTTATTTGCAGGAAAGACATCAGACATCCATCCAAAATCTCTTCATCTAGTATAGATTTCTTACAAACAGGTCACCCATCTCTGTCTCTTTAGAGGCTAGGAATTGTAGTCCTTTAAAACGTCTTGACTACAGATCACAATTAGGCGGCCTTTTTTATAAAACCGAATACTGACTCTAACACGTCTTTGCACTATGTCTAAATGCTTTAAATGGATTTACAAGCACTTGCTAAGGCTTGATAAATGCTGTACAATTTAAATAAACTTGCAGTGTGGACTGCTACTGGTGCTAGACTCCTGGTACTAGACTCCTGGTACTAGACTCCTGGTACTAGACTCCTGGTGGTAGACTCCTGGTGCTAGACTCCTGGTACTAGACTCCTGGTACTAGACTCCTGGTGCTAGACTCCTGGTACTAGACTCCTGGTACTAGACTCCTGGTGCTAGACTCCTGGTGCTAGACTCCTGGTGCTAGACTCCTGGTACTAGACTCCTGGTACTAGACTCCTGGTGGTAGACTCCTGGTGCTAGACTCCTGGTACTAGACTCCTGGTGCTAGACTCCTGGTGCTAGACTCCTGGTACTAGACTCCTGGTACTAGACTCCTGGTGCTAGACTCCTGGTGCTAGACTCCTGGTGCTAGACTCCTGCTCCTGGTGCTAGACTCCTGGTGCTAGACTCCTGGTACTAGACTCCTGGTACTAGACTCCTGGTACTAGACTCCTGGTGGTAGACTCCTGGTGCTAGACTCCTGGTACTAGACTCCTGGTACTAGACTCCTGGTGGTAGACTCCTGGTGCTAGACTCCTGGTGCTAGACTCCTGCTCCTGGTGCTAGACTCCTGGTGCTAGACTCCTGGTACTAGACTCCTGGTACTAGACTCCTGGTGCTAGACTCCTGGTACTAGACTCCTGGTGGTAGACTCCTGGTACTAGACTCCTGGTACTAGACTCCTGGTGCTAGACTCCTGATACTAGACTCCTGATACTAGACTCCTGGTACTAGACTCCTAGTACTAGACTCCTGGTGGTAGACTCCTGATACTAGACTCCTGGTACTAGACTCCTGGTACTAGACTCCTAGTACTAGACTCCTGGTACTAGACTCCTGGTGCTAGACTCCTGGTACTAGACTCCTGGTGCTAGACTCCTGGTACTAGACTCCTGGTGGTAGACTCCTGGTGCTAGACTCCTGGTGCTAGACTCCTGCTCCTGGTGCTAGACTCCTGGTACTAGACTCCTGGTACTAGACTCCTGGTGCTAGACTCCTGGTACTAGGATGGGTTAAAAGCAGAGAACACGTCACTGTGTGTGCTGTGTGCTCTGCATGTGTGAACATTAAAGAGGGTTTCATCCCTCCGATTATTTCTATTGCAATATCTTAAAGATCCCTTTATAACAAGAAGGATGAACAGACTGTAATGAAGGTAATTAAACATTGAGGGAAATAAAGCTATATACTCTTACAAATGATCCTAGATGATTGTCTTTAATGCATTGATGTCTAACAAAGAAAAGCCTGTAACAAAGAAAGATAATCCCGGTGTTACAGGAGCATGTTTTTGTTTCCCTGTCCGCAGAACAAAGCCTCAGAACCAGAACATCTTCCTCTCTGTTCTCCAGCGTCCAGGGGGGGGGGGGGTGGGGGGGGTGGACAGAAGAGAGCGTCCGGCTGCCAAACGCCACCAAGAGATCCAGCAGAGAGCTGCCAGTTGGAGATAATCTCAGGACAGCATGCAGGTCTCCGTTAGCCTCCGTTAGCCTCCGTTAGCCCGACGCTAAGCTACATCTTCCCTGGACCTCCATCTGTCCTCCTCTTCCTCCTCTTCCTCCTCCTCCTCCATCCATCTATAAAATCATCCATCCATCCTCCTCTTCCTCTGATCTTCACCTCACTGCACTCCCTGTTTCTTATTGTGGTGGTAAACCTCCAAATAAAGAGGTGCAGGACTAATTCTTAATTCCCTGAAATGAGTCAGCGTTTTGGCACTCATTTTTTTGTAATTACGTTTTAGTTAGAATTTGACTTTTGTCTTAGAATTCTCATTGGAAGAAAATAATTGAGATCTGACCAAAAGAGATTTTTTCTGAGAATAAGTCAGAATTCTGATTTTAATCTTTCTCAGATTTAGTTTTTGCCTGAAAATAATTCTGACTTTTTTCTCATAACAATTACAAATAATTCACTTTTTTCAGATCTAAAAAAAAGTCCCGAGTCCTCTTCCGGACGGGCTGTACGTTACACATCACTACCACTCGTATTGTTTATTGGAAGAGATTTCCCGAAAAAAATGTATTTATTATTTTTCTGGTTTCACTTTTTTTCTTCCTGACTTGTTTCTCTTTTTTGTTTAGTCTTGGTCAGATTTTTATTACATTTTTTCACATCTTCACTTTAATCCTCTTCCATAGATATACATACCTGGACTAGTTTGATCTACTACAGCTGTACTGCAGTTTGCATTTGATTTAGCTCTATTTGTATTAGTCTTTTCGATGGCTGTCTTCTCTCAGGAGCAGCCACACACACACACACACACACACACACACACACACACACACACACACACACACACACACACACACACACACACACACACACACACGCACACACACACACACACACACACACACAGTTCCCAGCAGCCCATCCATCATTACCTGAGGGAGTCGGTGTTAGCCTCATCAAGGCTTTGATTAATTGAATGAGGAACAGGATCAGAATGTGGCTTCTGTGCCTCAACACATCCGTTTACAGAGAAAACACTGACACATATTTACAATATTATATATTATACAATATTAAGTGGTTTTAACATAATATTTAAACTGTTATTGCACACAGACGTACATTGTGTATATTCGATAGAGTCGATTCTTTAAAGATATACATTTTGACCATCAATATGTATATGTTTGTTTATTTTCTATTTCTTTTGTTTTTATTTCATGTGCAATGCTTTCTCTACATGCTTTCTCTACATGCTTTCTCTACATGCTTTTTCTACATGCTTTCTCTACATGCTTTCTCTACATGCTTTTTCTACATGCTTTCTCTACATGCTTTCTCTACATGCTTTCTCTACATGCTTTTTCTACATGCTTTTTCTACATGCTTTCTCTACATGCTTTTTCTACATGCTTAAACTATCAGTTTATGGAGTAATGTCTGAGAAGCACATTTGTTCTTAAGTGCTCCGGCTTTAAAAAAAAGTATAATCACAGTTTTTTATCGTACATCGAGTGCATGAAGGCTGTGAAGACACACACACACACACACACACACACACACACACACACACACACACACACACACACACACACACACACACACACACACACACACACACACACACGTTACACACAAGTATACACTTTCTATTATGTACTACTGTGCAGAATTATTTAATTTTTTTAAATGATAAATAAACTGTGAACTTTAATGCTACGATGTCAGATAGTAAAATAAGAGAATAAATGAAAAACAGGTATGAAATACTATATGACAGTAAAACAAGAATACAGTTTAAAAGGAGAGTGATTTGTAAAATATCCATAAAGAAAAAGTAAATCTGCTAACAGTTCTGTTTCAAATGGGTGTTGAGAGATGTTTCCATAGATCTCTCCATGTTGCTCTCAAAGTGCAGCAGATTGATGCTTTTAACTTCAAAATTTCATTTAATTTTTATTTCCCTGGGGAGCATGCCCCCAGACCCCATTAGAGGAGGTGAGGACCCCCTAGAGGAGGTGAGGACCCCTAGAGGAGGTGAGGTCCGCCCCCCTTATAAAAATAGCACTTTACCCCTGCTTACACCTATATGCCGTGAGCTGATTATCGAGCCTTCATTGTAACAGTCACGTGTGTACTGTGTGTGTGTGTTTGTGTGTGTGTGTGTGTGTGTGTGTGTGTGCGCAGTAGAACATTTCACTGTAGCGCCGGTACATTAATGGGAAACCCTACATGTTTGAGCACCCTCTATGAAACGTCAAGATACCCCACAGCACCCCAAAAGAAAATCTCTGGCCTCGACACTGGCCGCGGCACAGGACGGTTTTGTGTGCCCTCCCATGAAAATCATATGCCCTCTCTGTAGATTTGTTCTGGCCCAGGGTCTGCCTCCCCTGCTGATGTTCAGTTGTTTCGATCTAAGTAGTTGTGCAGAATTGTTAGATGCGTCTGAGGTTCGTTTTTTTATTTAAAAACATCAACAGATCCAGTGAAATGTTGGGGAGGTAGGGCTCAAAATGCAGTAATCTCATTGGCTGAGGACACTTTCTGTTGACAGGTGCATAAGGAGGATTTGTTGTTTGTGGATTTTAAACACAACATCCAACCCCAGATTAACTCTCTTCTTGGAGAGAGCGTTGTTGTTTGGCACTACAGTCTGTGTCCACCCTTTTTGTTGCTTTCTCCTGGCTGCTTCTTTCTGAATTGGCAGCTTTTTTGCTATGTTTTTAAAGAGATTGATTCCCTGAAACACAGCAAGATGAGGAGAAAAGAGAAAATGTAGCCAAGGGCTGCAGCATCTCTGCAAAAAACAGACACCAACACACACTTATATGTGTCAGAAGTGATGATTAGAGGCATTATTTAACATTGTTTTGTAGGAAAATACTCACCGTGGCTCTAGGGTAATGCCTCCATCACAAAATATGAGATGCTAACTGTCCGTGTTTCTTTAAATCCGTCTTTTTCTACCGTTCCAAACATACATCATTACAGCCGTAGAAAGAGTGCAGAGGAGGGACGTAGTGGAGTACAAATACTTCGTTAAGGTACTTAAGTACATCTTTCTGGTATCAGTACTTTACTCCACTACTTATTTTTCTGACTACTTTTTACTTTGACTTCTTACATTTTGAACCCAAATACCTGTACTTTCTACTTCTTACATGTTGAACACAAATACCTGTACTTTCTACTTCTTACATGTTGAACCCAAATACCTGTACTTTCTACTTCTTCCATGTTGAACCCAAATACCTGTACTTTCTACTTCTTCCATGTTGAACCCAAATACCTGTACTTTCTACTTCTTCCATGTTGAACCCAAATACCTGTACTTTCTACTTCTTCCATGTTGAACACAAATACCTGAACTTTCTACTTCTTACATGTTGAACCCAAATACCTGTACTTTCTACTTCTTACATGTTGAACCCAAATACCTGTACTTTCTACTTCTTCCATGTTCCAAACAGGCTGGTTCCTTTAGTCTGAATGTGTGTTTGGTGGCGTGATCATTATTATTTAGAGTCATTGCGTGCCTATTGATTTGAACACGATCCGTGTATCCATCATTTCCTGGTCTTCTCTAAAGAAGAGGGACCAATGAAAACGTTGTCATGTTGCCGTTGTTCAGCATGGAAACATTCATTAGCTAACAATGACATTATTGTTCTATTAATATAAAGGGAGGTCAGGTACTCTTTAAAACAGCTGCTAGTTATGGGTACTTTTTACTTAAAGGTCCCATGTCATGGCCATTTCTACAGATCATAATTCTGAGGGGGGCTGCAGCAGCCCCATCTGCGAGGCTCCACTAGTGGGGGCTCCACTAGCGGTCTTTTCTGTGTTAGAGTTTTACTCGCTACAGGGTGTACTTTGAGGGTTTGTGACTCTGCAGACCGTTTACATGCAGAAAAACCTTCATAACACACAAGGGGACGGGTAATAACCGGAAAAGCATGACATGGGACCTTTAAGTACATTTCCACTTCTTTACTTTTACTTGAGTAAAGAAGTTTAGTCAGTACTTCTACTTTCACCAGAGTATTTTTAAACACGAGTATCTGTACTTCTACTTGAGTAAAGGATGTGTGTACTTCTCCCTCTCTGGAAGAGTGAGATAAATCCCTTATTTTCTATGTCACAGCAGATAAAACGCTACTTTTACTGCTCACTCACTGCCTCTCATTCATCCACACACTGACTCAATCACACACACACACACACTCACACACACACACACACACACACACACACACACACACACACACACACGCGCGCACACACGCACACACACACAAACGCACACACGCACGCACACGCACGCACGCACAGACACATGCACACACGCACGCTAACTTCTAGATGTTTAAATAAGCAACTGTATGCCAACAAGTTCACCATACTATCCTAAAGAAACGATGATTGTGGAAAATCAGTTTGTACTGATTCGTTTTCAGACTTTCTTTGACGCATTGCAAGCTGTGAAACTCCTGAGCGTTAAACATGGGAATCTTTTGTATGCCTTGTATATAATCTGCTGCATAACACTCACCAGCACTCTTGGAAATGTCAGCAGAATAATAGAGTATACAGTCACTCACTTACTTTTGTGTGCAACATGTTATTTAGAGGTGAACTCGTACCTGTGGCTCCAGTGTGGAGAGAAACGTACCGTCTTTATCATAAATGTCAGCAGATTGTTTGAAGGCACTTAAAGTGTTCCAGTGGAGAAAAGTGGAGCTATTTATGTAAAAGGTGGACTGGCAGTGTGTGGCGCTCCATGCTCATCCATCCAATAATACCTGTCCGTTTTCATAATGAAGTGTTCAGGGTTAAATGCTACACGGTGCTAAATTAGGTCCATGGGGGTCAGACTATATGAAATAATCCTTTGTATTGTGCGTAAGTGCTTCTGAAGTGGAGATTTGTTCCGGAGAAAACAGCCTTTAATGATATGGATGTAATGTAACTAACAGATATCACAACTTACCACCTTCATCGCTGACATGAACACAATTATCTTTTATATTACAAGTGTTCTGACAGGCTATGTTAAGATATACAAATGAGGCATTATGTGATTTGTATTTTAGGCTACAATGTTAACTAAAAGTTGGTAAACACTATATCGTTTTCTGAAGATTTTATGATGCTTTTAATCTTTTTCAGTCTCAAGAGATTATCTTTGTAGAGTTGTTCTGGGTTTGTGTCTTGAATTCTTGGGTTTATGAAAAATACAAATTGCATTTTCTATGTCTTTGTTTCTTTTTTCTGCAGTATGGTGGACCCAAATGCAGGCGATGCTAACTTCTGGGTGAAATAATATGTTATCTCTGCACCAGTCTATGTTGCGCTGAGCTAAAAAAAGCCAATTTGTAACCCTTTAAAGTGAGAACAGTGAGAGGGACCTGAATGTGTGCACAGCTGTTCAGGATGTTTGTAAAGGTGTTGGACTACAGCGAGGCAGGGAAGGTTTTCAGAGAGAGAGAGAGGTTCCTCTGCAGATTGACTTCACCTCTGTCACTTCTCCTCCGAGGACAACACACTCCTAATCCAGTGTGAAGGCTACACACACACACACACACACACACACACACACACACACACACACACACACACACACACACACACACACACACACACACACACACACCACTGCCGGCCTATTGGAAGTGATCTCTGAGATTACCTCCACTAACCAGAGCTCCCTCGCTGCAGATTGCTGCCGACAGTCGCTCTCTTTCAGCCGACAGCCTCCACTACCGGCTGCCATTTCCAGACAAACAAGAGCCGACGTCTGGCCTCTGATTGGCTGGATGGTCAGTACAGTACGTAATGTAAAGAAGGGAAAGGTACCAGAGATAGTAGACGTACACACATCCTTTACTCAAGTAGAAGTACAGATACTCATGTTTAAAAGTACTCTGGTGAAAGTAGAAGTACAGACTAAACTTTTTTACTCAAGTAAAAGTAAAGAGGCTTTGAAATGTACTTCAGTAAAAAGTACCCATAACTAGCAGCTGTTTT
>CM062276.1:47500-140000 GCA_031216635.1 Dissostichus eleginoides
TCATTTCAGATCAGCCCTCTCCCCTGAGATGAGTTCAAACCCTGTGATGCTTTGTACCTCTGATCCAGGTGTTTGATCTCCTATGCCCTCTGAAAGCTTCACTTCTGATTCACAAGTAGCTCAAGAAACAAAACCTTAACACTGACTTCCTCAACTTCCAACAAAGCACACATATAAAGAAAGAGACAGTATGTTAGGTCTCTTTCTTTCTATGTCGGACGTGTCTAATTTAGCTTGAAGGAGTCTTTCGATGGGGATGGATACTGTGGTTTTTATGTTAATAAACTGCCAGTTATTGTTATTTATTAAAGAAAGGTCCTGCTATAAACGCTCTGTGTCACTTGGTCTCTTTGTTCAATGCTTTGGACCCAACAAGAGCTCTTGAGAACGACCAGCAAGACAGTTTATTTAATACTCAAAGACAGTTTCTTCCCCAGAGCATGGCACTGACCCCTAACCCATACATGTGCAATATATATCATTTATTATACACACATACACATTTCATTTCATTTAATGGTTTATTTGAACAGGGACAGTGCACATTGATGAACACCTTAAACAAATAATGCTTCAAGTGTAAATATGCTGGATTTTATGAATTTCCATCCGTAGTCCGTCACATACAACATATAAGAACATGACATTTATAAACATAGCAAAAATAAATACATGATATGCAGAAAGAGCATGAGCAGCACACTGTAGCAGCTACGACATGTAAAGTGCAAGAGGAGATACAAGAGCTACCTAAAGGGCAAGAGGAGATACAAGAGCTACCTAAAGGGCAAGAGGAGATACCCCTGTGTTAAAGGGCAAGAGGAGATACCCCTGAGTTAAAGTGCAAGAGGAGATACCCCTGTGTTAAAGGGCAAGAGGAGATACCCCTGAGTTAAAGTGCAAGAGGAGATACCCCTGAGTTAAAGTGCAAGAGGAGATACCCCTGTGTTAAAGAAGAGGAGATACCCCTGAGTTAAAGGGCAAGAGGAGATACCCCTGAGTTAAAGAAGAGGAGGGGGGGGGGGGCAGTCCATGTAAACATTTATAAAAAAAACACATACTTTTAAAATACTTAAAATGGTCAAACCTCAAGAAATGGTGTTTCTCCAGGATGGTACAGAGGTGGAATGAATGAGGCTTTCTGTCAAACACCTTGATAGCTCTCTTGTACAGCTGTTCTATAGGTTTCAGGTTTGTGGCTCAAGCAAACGACCAGTTTGTCAGACAGTATTCAATGTGGGATAGAATCGTGCAGTGGAGGGATGACTGTGCAGCATTGACACTTAAGAAAGGTTTCATTTGTTTAAAATGTTGCAAGTTGAATTTTGATGGTATTGGATACTTTCTATTTTTACTATACTTTACTAATTGGATTATTTCCTGCACTTTATTTTGTTATTTTATGTGTTCTATGTTGTCTATTCTGAATGTTCGGATGGCACAAGGAGTAGCTTTACTCTTCTCGTTGTACTTGTATACTGACAATGAATGCTTCTAATCGAATCCATTTGACCTCTGATAAGGTGTTTGGACTGAATTCAATCCAACTTGATTGATTGCAAAGAGAGTCGAAGGAGAAATGCTAAAGGATGAAGCAAAGTTGATCATTTGTGAAAACATGCATACAATTAAACTTCAATTACCTGTAGATAAAAGAGGACAAAGGCGAGGTGCGCTTTGGACCCCAACAAGAACTAGCCTTAAATTACATCTCTAAAAAAAGATGTCTGCAATCACAATTTAGATTGAATTTAGTCCAAAGAAAGTCAGGGAGCAATGCTTACAGATGCAAAATAAGATAAGTGTGCTCTATGCAGGACAGAGTGAAGAAAAGTCAAGTCTAAAAGGTTTTAAAAATGCACTTATTCCTATAATTAAAGGTCTTATACCTGTAAAGACCTGCAGAGGAGAATACTGAATGTTTTTCATACAGGAAAACATGCACCTTAAATTAAATGACAGAATGTGTTTTTATGTTAAAGGCTTTACTGATTCATTTCTTTAATTCAACTTTGGGACAAATGACAATACAATGAGTAATGTAACGATTAGAAATGATGAATCTGTGACCAACACAAACAGAGCTTTATCCCAGAACAGTTTCCTGTGTGTCTGTTTGATTTGTCTTCAGCGTTTTGAGGCAGACGGAGATGTGCAGACGGAGATGTGCAGACGGAGATGTGCAGACGGAGATGCGCAGACGGAGATGCGCAGACGGAGATGGGCAGACGGAGATGTGCAGACGGAGATGTGCAGACGGAGATGTGCAGACGGAGATGGGCAGACGGAGATGTGGAGATGGAGATGTGCAGACGGAGAAGTGCAGATGGACATGTGCAGACGGAGATGCGCAGACGGAGATGCGCAGACGGAGATGGGCAGACGGAGATGTGCAGACGGAGATGTGCAGATGGAGATGGGCAGACGAGACGGAGATGTGCTGCCGGAGATGTGCAGACGGAGATATGCAGACGGAGATGTGCAGACGGAGATGTGCAGACGGAGATCTGCAGACGGAGATGTGCTCTGCAGAGAGAAACAGCTTCAGATAGGCATCAGAGGCCAGGATAGGACGAGGCAGGTATGACTGAAGACAAAGTGCTTTAATCACTTCCCGTATAGAGCCGATTATCATCAGAAACATCTGAAATATGTCCTCCCGCCCCGAGGCTTATCTCAACGAGGGAGGAATCCGTCTTCTCCTGGTGACCTTGAGTGAATGTGAGGTGTAAAGGAAGGGACTTGTCGTAGCATCTTAAAATCAGCTGCCGTCTAGAGAAAATGACGAGTTAAGCAAATATGCAAAGAAACACAATGTCGATATAAAGGCTTTTAAGATCTTTTCTTTTAAGATCAAATGCAAATACAAAAGCCAAAAAACATTTGAATTATTCTTTTTTTGTTATTTTATGCATTATATTTTTTCCTGTGTGTCGCCTTGGGAAGAAACAGAAATAAAAACAGGGAAATAAAGCTTTCTTATATTAAAAAACAAATGATTTATACTATTACTCTCCGTCAACGGTGCAACTTGTGTCCTTGTTTGAGTCTTTTTATAATAAATATCATCACCTTTTAACCTTTTGAGCCAACTTCACTACAAGTGCAACTCTCATTTTCGGGCATTTATGGTCAAAATATGTGATTTACAGAAAATTAAACCTTGTTTTTTATTTGAATATACGTTGGTCGACGGGTGCAAACGCGTAAAAACGGACCTAAACATTTCCATTAGGAGAAACGATGCAGATATAAAAACACAAGTGTGGCAAAACACATTTAACTTGTGTGTATTATAGTTCTTCCTGAGTGTCATTTTGTCGTCTCTTCCCTGCAAAGATATCCTTCCTATAATGGAGATTTGTTTGCATTAGTGCGTGCTTTATTAGAAATATTTGTTGACTGCAGGGTTATCTGAGCGTGTTGTTTGATAAATCAGTTCATCTCATTCCCACAGTGCAGTGCGTTTCAGAATGTCATTAGTCACAGGATAATTATCAGAGATAATTTGAATTACACGGGGTCATAGCGGCGTCTCTGCACCTGACTGTGAGGAGACGCAGATTAAAGTGCACAAGGTTTTCCTGCAGAATGTTCCAAAAGCTGCAGAGACTCGGGTCAGGGTCTGAAATCTAATTACACATGGATTTACTTCTCTTTCCGTGAGTTAAGCGTGTAATTATGTCTTCATGTGTGAACCATTAACACCAAACTGAACGGAAGATTATTTTTGTCTTTCATAATGAAAGTTGTTCAAAATGTAAATAAGGTAAAGTCCAATCTAATTTAACAAACTCTGCGTGGTTTATTTTAAACTTTTTTACAACCTCCACATACAAATCAAAAGGGGTTTTATTGCCAATTAGTTTTTAAATGCAAGCGATTGTTTTAGTGCCCAATTTTAAAGTGTTTTTCTATTCTTCTTTTTAGAGTCCTCTCCTGAAGATCAACAGAACGAGGACCCTTTCATAATGTATTATAACTTATTCTGTAAGAGAAAGTAGTGGAAATCAAATAAAGGAATCAGTACAAAAAACAACAAATATCTAGAAAGATAGATATACTTTATTAATCCCGATTCGGCAGTGTGTTCAACCTTAAAATACAAATACCTAAAAAGTGGAATAGGGAATTAACAATGAACATTTGTATATCAAATATAAACAATATCAAATATTCTGGATAATAAAGAAATTCTTAAAAAAGTCCACAATACTACAGGACACATCTCTGACACATTTCTGTAGAATATACGTATATAAAAAATGTACCGTGAATCCAAACTGTGCATTTTAAGCTTTTTATTTAGATTTAGAACTTTGTTTTTTATCCGTCTCATTGAAAAAAAGACAGAAAGACAAAAGTCATTACTGGTCTTGTCTCTAAAATGTGATCTGTGTGTGTGTGTGTGTGTGTGTGTGTGTGTGTGTGTTTTGGATTCACTTGATATCTCAGTGTGTGTGTGTGTGTGTTTCTGATTCAGTTGATATCTCAGTGTGTGTGTGTGTGTGTGTGTGTGTGTGTGTGTCTGAATATGAAACAAACACAACTTCTTTACTGACGACTTTGGAAGAACTTTAGGCGGTAATTCTTATTAAAATATGAACTTGAACCCATCAGGACACTAATGTCTGTCTGCAGGAGGCGTCTCTGGTCTCATTAGTTTATTTGCATTTATTATTTCTCGGTGATTAATGGCTGTCTTTATTGAGGCACTTTGTTTGCAAAGTATGCAAATAATTAGATGATTTTACCATCAAGTTTGAGCTGTTTAAAGGTCCCGTGTCATGGCCATTTCTACGGATCATAGTTCCATTGTTGAGGTCTACTAGAATAGATTTATACTGTGCAATGTTCCAAACTCACGTTGGTTTCTCATACAGCATCTCTGTATAGTATGTGTATTCACTCTCTGTCCTACACGGCTTGTTGGAGCTCCTGCCCCGACCCCATGTGAGCCCAGTGTGCTCTGATTGGTCGGGACGTTGAGAGGCTCGCTGCGGCGAGGAGCAGACAGGCTTCCGGGTCGGCGATACAGCGAGAACAAGCGAAACTCATCCTGAGCACACAAACACTCACAGCCGAAGTAAAAACAATAAGTGTGGCTTGATATTGAGTAAGAAAAAGGTTTATAAACGCTGTGAGCATGGGTCTACGGAGAGCATTTCTCCGCCATCCCAATGTAGCAGCCCGAAAAACGTTTACCCATTTAAACAGTCGTGGTAGATACCTTGTTTGTTTTAAACATCATAAATACACAAACAACCCGAATCTCCCGCTGGTCCAAACAAAGTAGGAACAGCATCGTCCTTCAGTGCCCTACGCTGTGCATATCCGGCATGAATCGCTGAAAGGTTTGGGAAGCTTTGTTTCGTGAAAGGCTGGCAGAGGGTGCGGCCTCTGGGTATTCACACGTCACAGGACCCAGGAAGTAAACAATGGAAAATGAGAAATCTCCAACGAGGCGTTCTGGGGCAGCATAGACTGTGTTAGAGTTTTACTCGCTACAGGGTGTACTTTGAGGGTTTGTGACTCTGCAGACCGTTTACATGCAGAAAAACCTTCATAACACAAGGGGACGGGTAAGAACCGGAAAAGCATGACATGGGCCCTTTAAGTGTTTGTCCACTGCTTCAAAGTGAGAGCTCCACCTCAACATCTGCTCAAAGTCTGTACTTAGGTGGAAACTCTTTGAATAAACGAGCTGCAGCTTCAGAAAGGATGCAGATATAAAAACCCAAATGTTCCACATGAAGAAACATCTTCAGAAACAACACATGCAGCATTTAGAGAACATTCAGCAACTTGAGGAGACATGCAGCGTTTAGAGAACATTCAGCAACTTGAGGAGACATGCAGCGTTTAGAGAACATTCAGCAACTTGAGGAGACATGCAGCATTTAGAGAACATTCAGCAACTTGAGGAGACATGCAGCATTTAGAGAACATTCAGCAACTTGAGGAGACATGCAGCGTTTAGAGAACATTCAGCAACTTGAGGAGACATGCAGCATTTAGAGAACATTCAGCAACTTGAGGAGACATGCAGCGTTTAGAGAACATTCAGCAACTTGAGGAGACATGCAGCATTTAGAGAACATTCAGCAGCTTGAGGAGACATGCAGCATTTAGAGAACATTCAGCAACTTGAGGAGACATGCAGCGTTTAGAGAACATTCAGCAACTTGAGGAGACATGCAGCATTTAGAGAACATTCAGCAACTTGAGGAGACATGCAGCGTTTAGAGAACATTCAGCAACTTGAGGAGACATGCGCAGCGTTTACTAAAAGCTGCAGAAACCAAACGCTGCAAACCAATATATAAAAGAATATCTGAAATGACTAGGTTAGCTACGTTAGCTAGCTAGCTTACAGCAGATCTGCAGTAACATCAGAAGGGGTCATGTGATCGCATTGTTAAAATAAGACCATAAAACATTTTAGGTAAGTTTCCAACAACAGTCAAATAAAGAAATGAATATCAACATGAAAGATTGTCGCTGTAACTGCAAGTAAAGCATGTATTCTCATTGTTATTATTCAGTATCTTGTATATCATCGTTGGAGGTTCGCTATATCCTAATGATTGAGCTGAAAATATGTTGCTATAATAATCATTTTGAAAGTGATTGCATGTTAGTAGATGACAAAGAGTTTCCAGGAAACATTAAACACACACTGTGGTTCCTCAGAAAGCGATCCACATTAATACTTTGCTACGGGCATGTAAACAGCTTCCCTCACTGCAAACACTGATTAAATCTCTACAATCACAGATAAAGTGGAGCAGGATACTTCCTGAGGGAATCTCTGCGTATGTAGTAATTATAGCGCGTTAGCATCATTATGCTCTCCTGCTGTCTCTTATAATGACTGTGAATCCCTTCAGTGGGATCTGATCAGGATGTGGAGCTGATTCTATCAATACTCTGCCACAATGGGGGGGATTTTACCAGAAAATAAATATATAGGATCATATTGTTTGGATTTTCTTACATTCTGGACGTTTTTGGGACATCTAGGTCTATTAAAAAGTGTCTGATTGTGAGCCTGGATCAAAGAAGAAGCTACACAAATGGTGGACACAACTTTGAAATCAACTCTGGCATTTCCTGTTTACGATCATATTCCCAGGGTAGTACTTTGTGTTCATGTAGTTTAACACATTCAGCGTATAATTCTCGCACAATGAGTGGGATTTTACAAACAAATTCCAAAATAAATCCCTTTGTTTTGATTTTCTTACATTCTGGACGTTTTTGGGACACCTAGGTCTATCAAAAAGTGTCTGATTGTGAGCCTGGATTAAAAAGAAGCTACAAAAATGGTGGAAAAAATCATATTCCCAGTGTAGTAGATTGGGTTTCAACCAAGCCCCCAGGAAGTGCGCCGGACTCTGAGGAACATATTCGTAGTGGCCAAACGGCAGTACGAAAACTTCCGTATCAGTCCGTGACGTCACCTGGCCAAGAAATACTTTTTCCCATTGACTAACATGAAAGAGACGTCTGTAAATCGGTGGATCATTTTTCTTTAACTAAATAAACTACCCAGTATGAACTATCTTATAGCCCTTATTAGATCATTATGTCTTTAAAGTTGTAAAATGCACTAAAAGCCGAATCTAGATTTATTTTCTCTCTCCATTCATTCTAGTGAGCCGAGAGTGGGAGCTCGGGGGGCGGGGCTTAAGGGGCGCATGCTCTGTGAGCACACATACGGGTTCTTCTGCTCTGACAGCCAGGCATGATGGGTAATCTGTGACGTTTTGCTCTCTCAAAAGTTGGGCCATTTTATCCTCATGCGCCAATGAGCTGCTCTCATAGGAAAGAACGAGACCCCGCCTCCCACGCTGTGTCCAGTTCTTATTAAACATCCATGGTTTCAACACATTCAGCGTCTCTTGCAGATGTTTCTACGTCCCCCTTGTTAGTGTAAAAGAATAAAATGTAATCCCATGGTCCTTTTTTTGTTTTGTTCGTTGGCCATAGGAGTGTCTGTTCAAGCTATCGACACAACAGAGCCTCCAAACCATGTTTAAAATGTTTAAAGTGGAAAAGTTTTACTATACTTCCCTCTGTGTTCCGCTTAAGGGTTTTTTACAGCTTAAGGTAATATGCTGCAGTTTCTGGTTTCCTCCAAAGATGGCCGAATTGGTGTTGATGACATCTTCTTCCTCATTAATATGAAATAATAACTGAGCATCTGATGTGTGTAGAGTTTGGACTGTAGCATCAGCTGTGATTTTAGCAGATCTAATGAAGGTAAACATTGTTTCTGCCTGTAGAGCTGCTGGGATTTCATGAAATTAAGGTGCTTGTCATACCGTAAAGCAGCTAAGAAATACTGTGAAAAACCTCCATATTCAGTCATAATGAATGTAGACTGGTTTACTCACGATGCTGTGCAGATTCTGGCTGATGCATTGTGTGTTAATTGACATTTCATTTGAAACCAGTGCCGTGTATTTCAATCCCAGTCCGTCCCTGTTCAGCCCCGAGCCTGTTTTCCAGGTCTCAGGCTCGAAAATGACATTCCCAGAACAAATGACTATATCTTCCCTTCTAAAAGGGGTAAATTAATAATCTTTTTTTCTCAAAGCAATGATAAACCTGTGAGTTGGATGTAGAAAAGTCAGAATCAACATAGATTTATTTTAATTTAAAGTAAATTCAGATTGAACATAGTAAAACATTTTGATGCAAAACAAGTGACATTTGACCTTTTTAGAGAGGTTTAGCAATTTTGGTGATTGACATCTCTTCTGAACCGTTAGAGCCAATATAATCGAAGGGGAAGTTCCTAAATCCACCTACACATGACCCATTGGTGAATGAGTGATGCGTAGGCAGAATGCCCAAAACCGGAAGCTGTCATACACTCTAGTAGCTATCATAGCAGCTATATAGGAAAACTCTGTTATTGAGATAAAAATGGAATGATGGATTATCAGTAATCATTTCAAAGTGACAGACACATTGGATTAACCTATGGATTAACCTATGGATTAACCTTCAGCAGCGTTTTTCTTGTTGTAATGCCATTGAACACGACTTTTGATCAGAAACAGCAAAAGGTAAGACTAAGAACCGTGTTTCCTCCATAAAGCTACATCGTGTGTTGTCTGGGTTAGCTTCCCCTGTTGCTGTTTTGATCGCACAGTGATGAGACTTATATTTCTAGAATCTGTGGAATCTCAGCTTGCTAGCTAACATCTTGTTTGTGCAGATCCGATAAGTAATAAAGTATTTATACCGTGAGTTCTGTGCTAAGAGCGTTAGCATTTTTCCGCTCAGGGCTCATTTAGACGCTTCTTGTGAGACTTGTGTTTTGTTTCGGTAAAATTCTTTCGTATCGTCAGTTAGCTGAGTTTCTTCCCATTGGGTGGGTATGACACATTCATAGTTTATTAAATATGAAGAAGCCCTGACACACAGTTTCGTGAAAAGAAAGCTTAACAGGTTAACACCAAAAGTAAGTACATTTGTGTTTGGTAGATTATTTCTTTGTTGTAACAATGCTTCTTGGCAATAAATCGTATACCGTTGGAAAGCCAGTTTACTCACCTTTCAAATGGCAGAGGAGATTTGTGTTCCTCACAAATGTGGCACCATTTGAAAGGTAAATAAACAGGCTTTCCAACAGTATACGATTTATTGCCAAGAAGCATTGTTACAACAAAGAAATAATCTACCAATCACACATTTCCTTCCTTTTTGTATTAAGTTTATGAATGTAGACTGGTTTACCCACGATGCTTTGCAGATTCTGGCTGATTTATTGTTGTTCATTGACATTTCATTTGAAACCAGTGCCGTGTTTTTCAATCCAAGTCAGTCCCTGTTTGATAATATATATATTTTATATATTGCAAGGTGAAACAAGGACACACCAGCAAACAAAGCTTGTACCAAACAGTGGAGAATCAGATGAGTGTTCTCCAAACTCATCACTGATTGTTGCTTTTATTATAACACAAAGAAAGCTTTAAAATAAGCAAAAACAAGTCTTTCTTTTTCTGAAGATGCTGCGTTGTCTTTGTGCTTCGTTAGGAGAAAGTACAAAAAGCAGTTCTCCTGAAACGTGACATTTGTGTATACCTCTGCCTCATTTGCTTTATGAGACACCTTTCGGCAAACGAAAGCGAAAAGGGCAACTTTCACGGCTCCTTGAGATGAAAAAGTGCCTTTTTTCCAAAGCGTGCACAGAAAACAAACAATTACATTCTTGACTGCCTTTATTTACTCCATGATTGAGCAGTGCAGGCAGACAGGAGCGGGCAGATTAATTAACTAGTGCCTGAAAACCTTTATTCTCCCCGCGTTGTCACATTGATGGATGGCTGATTAAAGTCAATGAGATGGCTATCAGTACACAAGAGCAAACCCGTCAAAGAGAAAGGAGAAAGCAGAAAGAAAGGCATGAAAGGAAACACACACATACAGGTGTACTGCTGGTTATCAGGAAGAAAGGCAGTAATTGGGTCTGCAGGAGGAGGCTGGGGCTATTGTGTCTATAATATACTGTCTACTACCTCTATAGTGTATTCAGTATCAATAATACTTTTCATTATACTTATTAATACTGTTCCTACTGTATATACTTCAAATGTAAACTGCCTTTGTTGTCCTAGTTCTCTGTGCAATGACTAAGTTGAATCTAATATTATTTAACATAAAATGAAAACATGTCCCCACATTGTTTAAAAAAAAGTTAGGTCCCCACAACATCAGTAAAACAATTCGTCCTACACACACTGTAAAGACTTTTCACGGCTAAAAAAATGAATCGCAGGAATTTGATTGTGTTGAACTTTGATGATGCACAATATTTGTATAATAGGTTTACAACGTGATTGACACAATGTGAGGATGTGCAATGAACACCGACTTTGTGTGCAATTGTTTGTTTTTCTTCCAGGGTCTACATTTTTGGCAAACATGTGTTATCTTTGATCAGAATTGATTAATTAATCCCGGATGAGTTTTGTACAGTTTCAGAGTATAAGTGCCATAGCAGGTTAAACAAAGGCATGCAATAATAAAGAGTAAGGTACTGTAACTTATTCAATATCAGGAAGAAAACCACGCAATAGTAAAAGAATACAAATAAAGAAAAAATAAGTACAGAACCATGGCTAAAAAATTCTATCAGCAATTTAAAAAACACATTTTTTTAATGTTTATTCACCAAATGAAGACTGATTTACTTCTCTAAGAGGTTTCATTAATAATGGAAAAGACATGAGGAAATATTAACACCGTACAAAACACTCAGCAGTTCCTGTCACATGATAATAAAACACTCAAATAAATGTTTTTGGTTATGGACACTGCGGTGCATCAGGAAGAAAAGGCAGTAATTGGGTCTTGGATCATGCCAGCCGCTCACAAATTGCCCGGCTGTGCGTCTCCTGATGAGCTTTCTCATTAAAGGTCCATACAGCCCCGACTTTGGAAATATCACAGAATTAATTAAAATGATAGGAATGGAGAAAGTGGGCTGCCAATGACAGGGAGCCATAATCATTGTTCTGATCAGAGAGCTATTGTCCGCCCATGAATGCGCCTGTTGACGATGGCCAGCTCCTTTTTATTTTCATCTGAATTCCCGGGAAGGTAGCTTGTTTCCAGCGTTCAGCTTCCATTTCTGTGGAGAGGTTCAAAGGCTTCATTTAGCGCCAGAGAGGGGGCTGCTTTTATCAGCTACTTTTCAGATTTAGATAGTGAGATTCTGACTGCGCTCGTATCTGTCCTTCCTCTCCCAGGCTGGCTTACTCGTGTCACGCAGAGAGAAACATAAAAAAATCCTCAAATCCGTCGCCTCTTCCTTTGTGGATTTCACAGAGAGGAATTATCCGCTGTCATTACCCCTCGCCACGCCTTTATCCCACATCTGTCCTGCATTAGTTCTGGCACTGCAGGGACTCGCTGGTGTTTCCAGGAAACTCGAGCCGGACCAATCAATGATTTTATATTAACAATGCATCAAATGGCTGTGGAGCATGTGAAGGGGAGCCCTCACTGTTTGGTTCCACCTTGTTTCCTGCCAAGCGACTCTCACATCTCACACTGTGCAAAACATCTTCATTTCACATCGAAAACGCTCCAAAATGTGGGAAATGCCTACATTTTTTACATTTTTAATGGCCTGCATTTACATCATGCAACATGCAACAGCTGTGTGCATAGGAACCAATATACAGATTTTAGAGAACAAAAAACTAACCATTTTTTCGAGAAATGCGACATAGTCTTTGTAATTACTAAACAACTGACAACATTTTGAAGATAGTTGAGAATGTCAAAATGCTATTTATTTTGTTGGTGTTTGCCTTACTCGATGTGCCTAATCTATCCAGATCCAAAGAAAAAATATAAATAATTAATCTACGTTTTTATTGAAAGATCAAACAAAAATGAAATATATAACATAAAGGCTCAGAGAAATACACAACCAAACACAACGACTCATCAACATGCACGCCAGAATGATTATTTAAGAATACCAGTGTCAGAAGCAGCCTCTGTACTGGTGAAGAAACTCATATTTTTTGAGGTGAAACGAGACACAATCTTTATGATTACTAAAAACTAAAGATCAAATACACTCACTGGACACATGTTGTATATTGTAGATTCCAAACAGCGGAAAATGCAACATTTTATGATAGTTTTGGAAAATAATGAAGTTATAAATAACATTTTGTGTTCGTCTTAATTGTTGCGCCTCATCTGTCAGAAAATCCATAGAAAGAGACTTGATGTGGATGCAGGCCAATGGAGCGGAAAAGGTTAAAAAACTAACAGATTTATCTCGAATTTTCTGCAAAAAGTCATGTTATTAGTTGGTTAATGAAATGAACCAATGAATGGTCAGAAAAACTGCATCACATGTCCTTTTCTCAAAATGTACAGAATCTGTGCAGCTCTTACATCGTTACTATTTAGATAATCCATTTCACTCAATCAGTTTTTAGCTTCAAATCCCTGTTCAATGCTTTCCATTTTACTCGTACTACTACTACCAGTATCCATGTTTTAAATTACATTTCCAATTCCATCAAGCTCACCCAGTATTTGACTCAAACTAAAGATTTTAAGTTTCTTTCTTTGTGTCCAGCTGAATCTTCAGGGAACAAACAGACACCAGGATGGAGACTGAAATACTCAATGAGTGACATGTGGATAAAAATAGACAGAATTCAGATAAAAATAGAAACTTTGGCTATGCAACTATGGAGATAGAAATCAGGGAAGCTGTCAACGTCTTTGCTCATCATAAGTTGACAGGAAATGTCGAGTGTTTTTTTTAACATATTTTCATGTTATTTATGGCGCTTCTTAGAGTCGTAAATCAGTCCTCATTGGGTTGGATAAATAAAAGATTACACATGTGCATCCTTACATTTTGTTAATCAGGTTTTACACTGACTCCCTAGGCTTCTGTGAATCATAAAAGTTTGACACAAGTTGCTGCACTTTTAGACAACCGTGAAAAGTATTTACAGCGTGTGTGTGTGTGGGAAAATGTTTTACAGATGTTGTGGGGACCTACCTTTTTTTTATACAGTCAAAATGTGGGGACATGCCTTCCTTTTAGGTTGAATAATATTAGAATCAACTTTGTCATTTTACAGGACAACAAAATGCATCTGACTTATATATAATATGAACAGTAGTAAAGATACTGAATACACTATTCAGGTAGTAGACATTTAGACGGTACATTTTAGACACTATAGAAAGTAGTATGAACATGAATACACTATAAACAGAGAGCCACTAATGTCCCCACAAAGTCAGTAAGAGTGGGGAAAACTTGGGCTTAAGTTTGGGGCGGTGGTAAGGCTCATGGAAATGAATGTAAGTCAATGTTAAGACCTCTAAAGGGTTTGCAAAATGACTGTGTGTGTGTTTGTATTACCGACATTGGGGGGACTAAACGGTTTACACTGTCACAAAGTGGGGACATGTCTTCCTTTGGGGACAAAATGCAAGTCCCCATATTGTCAATTTTTACAATTAAGGGCTTAACAGGACTTTTTTGTTCAGATTTGTTGGATATTTGTGAATCAAAAAGGGTTTAGAGACATTTCTTACAGTGAGTTGGAGTGGTGTCTATTTATTTTATATATATAATCTTGATTATACTCTGGAGACATGATTTAGATTTGTGTGATTTCAATTTTCTAATAAAGTCCTCCAACTTATGCTTTTTGAGTATGAAAAGACATTTCATAATTATTTGCTCTAAATAACATCCAAAAATGAACATTTTGAACCTTACATTTCTTGTCAAAACATATTTGATCCAACTAGAATAAAGAGTGTCTGATGTTAGCTGGTAGGTGCAGCTTCAGTGCAATCAGCGGTTTCTCTTCAGTCGGTGGAGAAATAGCTGAATATAAAAGAAAGAGAATAAAAGAAGTGCTGTGCTCTGCAGAAACAGACTCTCTTCCTGCAGGAACCCCGGGTTAAAACCTGTGAACTAAACCTCACGGAGAAGCTCAGAGGTGACGTCCTTGTTCTGAACCTCAGGGAACTCTGACTCAGATTTCTGCAGAAACTTCATTAATTCAACCCAACAGAGGAAGCGTTTTGGTCTGACCCCCCCAAACACCAACTGAGCAAATCTCTTTTTTGGATTTGTTGAAGGTATTTTTATTTTCAGTTTGACACTCTTACACGGCTTGTCAATATTTTACATATGCTAGGCTAAATTAGCAAATTTCATACAAAGTTATTAAACTATCTTAGAAGAAAATGCTGTTTAAACATTGATAAATCACTATGTATAACAATATCAGTCAACAGGGACAGAAATACCTTTTTTGGGTGCATTTTGCTGATAAAACCTGATATTTTCTGACTATCCATGAAGAGTTTTAATAAACACATCGTGTATATTTGCTTCAAGACGGAATTTTGTTTATAACTAATTGGAAACACATTTAATTAGATTTTAGATGGATCCATTTAAAATGAGTATTTTGGGGCGTAGAATAAGGAGTCTTAATCATCGTTATTATCCTACAGTCTATAATTAAACCACACTGTCAACAAGTTACCAAAAACTGAACCTGGTGTAAGGGAGACTTTCTTCTTCTTCATTAAGTTTAGTTTCTTGTGTTTCTTGTTGGATTTGTTATACTTTTTCTAAATATGATCTAAAGCATATCATCTGACAGCGTGATAATCTACACAGTGTGAACAACACAACAAACCCACATACAGTCAAATGAATATCCAGGCAACGCACGCAAGCATTTGAATCAACTTTTTTGTGTGGCGAGGAAAAACAAACCCCAGCTGGCAGATTATTTTCTATTCTTACGTAAATATCAGCGGAAATGTGGATGAGGAGCGACTGCAGCTGTCCTATAACTCTGCAAATGGTGGCGTTTTCTGAAATGGAAGTCATATCATTTGCAAACACACTCTAAGAAAGGATGAACCCTCTGTAAAAGTGACTCAGGTCCTCTGCATGGTGTTTGCAGACGCAGAATATAAAGTCCACAGAGCCTCCTTTGGACAGAATACTTAAAGGTCCCATGTCATGGCCATTTCTACTGATCATATTCCATTGTTGAGGTCTACTAGAATAGATTTACATTGTTCAATGTTCCAAACTCACATTGGTTTCTCACACAGCATCTCTGTGTAGTCTGTGTATTCACTCTCTGTCCTACACGCCTTGTTGGAGCTCCTGCACCCCCTCCCTGTGAGCCCAGTGTGCTCTGATTGGTTGGGACGTTGCGAGGCTCGTTGCGGCGAGGAGCGGACAGGTCTCCGGGTCGGCGATACAGCGAGAACCAGCGAAACTCATCCTGAGCACACAAACACTCACAGCTGAAGTAAAAACAATAAGTGTGGCTTGATATTGAGTAAGAAAAAGGTTTGTAACGCTGTGAGAATGGGTCTGCGGAGAGCATTTCTCTGCCATCCCAACTCGTCTATTACCAGCGTTCAGGGAGCTCTATGCAAGTCAATGGGGACTCCCTGTTAGTCAGCCAAGGGATCCTGGTGAGTGAGGTGCTCCGCGGATTGGTCCATTTGGGCCAATCCGGTCATTTGTTGTTGATTTGGGTGTTCACACGTCACAGAACCCAGGAAGCAAACAATGGAAAAAGAGAAATCTCCAACGAGGCGTTCTAGGGCAGCAGAGACAGGTCTTCTCTGTATTAGAGTTTTACTCCCTACAGGGTGCACTTTGAGGGTTTGTGACTCTGCAGACCGTTCACATGCATAAAAAACTTCATAACACACAAAGGGACGGGTAATAACCGGAAAAGCATGACATGTGACCTTTAAATTCTGATAGAAAGCAATGTTGTGCATCTAAAAGAAAGACACAATTGGCCAAAAACGGTTTGTCAACATGTTATTTAAATAATTTAAACCCGATTTAAAAACTACTTTCGTAAATCATAAATCTTGTGTTTTACATTTGATTGCCTCCACAGCAATTTGGAGAATTTCCCAAGGCACACCAGTGGTTCAAAATCACTTTCCTAAACCTCCACGGGAGCTGAGAATTAAACTAAAGCTCAGACACTAAATTCAGACTTCCTTTGGTCCAAACACAGATAAGGTTCCTGGTTTACTGAAAAAAACAAGGCTATAAGCAAGTTTATTTACACAGCACCTGTAAGGTAATTCAAAGTGCTTTAACGTGAATAACAGTTACAGTGCAGTGTGGGATATTATTGAATAGTTCAATTAAAAGCAGTGGCAAAAATAAAAGTGTTTATAGTGCTTTGACAGTTCAGAACAGTATTTCAACGCAATGGATCTCAACTCTCAATCTGAGTGAATCAAAATGCATGAATGCTTTCTACACTTGAACTTTGCTTAAAGTAAAAAGGCCTCTCAGTAATATAGTGCTGTGTTTATTCTGAGCGGCAGATTACAGGTTGAGATTCCTCCTCCTCTGAGGTTCCTAAAGCACATCTTGTCTGCGCTCGGGGAAACTTAAGGCTTATTTTGAGGCGAGCAGTAAAGACCTCATTCCATCTGTTTAATTACAGCGAGATTAGCAGATTATTTCTGCATTACGGGCGCCTGTCGCTGCTCGTCACATGGGGAGACCGGAGGGAAGGAGCTCTGACGGAGAACCACACACTGAAATACACTCAACAAGTAGGAAACACGTGATATATCCACCATTAACTTCCAGAACCAGTTCCACGTACTTCCCCAGTTTCAGTTAATACTCTGAAAGGGTCAGTTAACATACGATGGAGTGTGTTAAAGGAAAGTTGTGTTGTGGTCGATGTTATGACAAATGGGTCCAATTAAGATGATTAAAGCTCACCTATTGTGCTGTATTTGAACAATATATTACAGGGCCATATCTATACAAACATGTCTATGAAGTGTTTTGCTCAAAATACCAAACGGATCATCCATTCTAGCCTCAAACCCCTCTATTTCAGCCCTGTTACTAAAGTGATGATTCTGGGTCTGCCCCTTTAAATCTAACCGAGCTGCTGCTGGATTCTCTCTGAAACAGTATGGAGCTCAAACTCTTTCTCTCTCTCAGGTTTACTACAAGGTGAGTTCCTTTTGATTTCCTGCTTCTTTACACATGCTCTCTTCAGTACAGGTTAGCTCAGAGTGTTAGCATGCTAATGTAAACACAGACCATATTACTTCCAGAACACGTCGTGCATTGTTTCTGATACAGGGGACGATCCCGCTGCGGAAAAACTGTTTTTTGAAATGAGCTTTTGAAATGAGCTTTTCTTAATTGGTTCGTGTTATGAAGTAATTTTAATTGCGATAATGTGTTTGCAATGACAAACTCTGTATCACACTACACAGTCTTTTGTTGGCTTAAAATAGAACCACTGGACATCTTTTTGTTTTGGTGAATTTTAAATATTTCTGGCAGCTCCCACTTCTTTCAACACGTCTAGATTCTCCTCCAGGACCAACAAAGACATTTCTAAATGCAAAACACTGCTCTGGCTACGGTAAAAATTAAATAATTGTGACATTGAGCGACCTGGTGACAGTAGGACGAAGTGATTAGCGCTCGGGAAGACTTCTTCTTCTTCTTTATTGTGCGTATGTTTGTTGGTCTCCGTCTGAATGTTGGCGTCAGCAGATAGCGAGGAGCAGCTGTGAGTAATTGTTTTGCTCAGTGGCTGAGGCTCATCCTGGCCCTTTATAGATAAGCTGGAGTAAATCTCTCCCTTTATGTCCGGGGAGAGGAGGTGAGGGGGAGGGAGAGGAGGTGGGGGGGAGGGAGAGGAGGTGGGGGGGAGGAAGCAGAGAGCAAACACCAGGCCACGGACGACACTGTTTGAACTGCCTCTTCAAGACACAACGCTTCAAATGGCTTCTTCTGTCGGGAGCAGAAAGTAAAGTAAAGAGAACATTACTCTGCTCCTCCTGCTCCATGTTGCAGAGGAGGAGGTCGTATTCATGGAGTCAGGGGGGGAGATGAGGAGAAATCTAATGTGTCACTGGAGGAGAGATATAGGAGAGAGCTGGCCTTTGTTAGAGGCAATATATAGGCAAGGAATACAGAAAAGATTAAAATAGGTACAGAGGAACAGTGGGAATACGTTGAAGAAGAAGATTTAAAGATGTTGGGGCTGGAAGTATGTCCACAATATTTGTACAATTTAATGTTTATATACAATACAAATATATGAATATACTTTCAATATAATGATATTGTTGCTTGTCTGTTTATGGCACCTTTTCATTTGCTGCTTATATTAAAATTGCAATGACACAAAGTGAAAAACCACAGTACCATGCTTGTTTGTGTCCGGGTTCAGCAGAGCATGTTTGAACCAAATGCAGCGTAGACAATATTTTAAACAAAAAAATTACCTTTATACAAGTAAAGCGAACATTACTCTGCTCCTCCTGCTCCATGTTGCAGAGGAGGGGGTCGTATTCATAAAGTTAGAGGGGGAGATGAGGAGAAATAATAATAATAATAATAATACATTTAATTTCAAAGCGCTTTTTCAGGTGCTCAAAGACGCGTCACAGTGGTGATAAAACGAGATCAAATAGAATAAAAAAATATTAAAACAGCAACACAACATAATTCACAAATTAAAAGCCAGTCTGAAGAGGTGTGTTTTGGTCAGTGTTTTGAAAGTGGGGGGGTCGGTGCAGTCTCTGATGTGTTGTGGAAGGGAGTTCCAGAGGGTGGGGGCAGCGATGGAGAAGGGTCTGTCCCCCCAGAGGGTGGGGGCAGCGATGGAGAAGGGTCTGTCCCCCCAGGTTCGGAGCTTGGTTGGTGTGGGGATAGAGAGGAGGTTCGCGTCTGATGAACGAAGGCTGCGGGAAGGGGTGTAGTGGTGGATCAGGTCGGTGAGGAAGGGGGGGGCCTGGTTATTGAGAACTTTGTGTGTTAGCAGAAGGATTTTGAAGTGTATTCGTTGACGGACAGAAATCTAATGTTTCACCAGAGGAGAGATACCTTAGATAGAAGACATACAGAAACATTTAAAATAGGGACAGAGGAACAGTGGGAATATGTTGAAGAAGAAGATTTAAAGGTCCCCTATTATGCAAAATGCACTTTCTGATGTCTTTTATACAACCCTTATATAGCTACAACAGTTATTAACCAATTGAAAACAAGATATTTATTTGATACCGCATGTCTTAATGGGAAGTTCTTGTACATGTTGATTTTGTTATTTATTTAAAAACGGTCATATTCATAGAGTCAGAGGGGGAGATGAGGATAAATCTACCGTTTCACCAAAGCAGAGATAATGTATCATGGTGTTTTTCGAGGAAAACACGTCGATCAAGTCCTCCTCCAAGTCTCCTGTCTCTTTCTTTAAGATATGCAGAATTTCTTCTGTCAAATTCGACATTTATCCAGCTTTAAAATACACAGAACAAGTTGTTAACCTAACTTTAAAGTACCTGGTGCATCAACAGGGGCGCACCTTTCGAACAGGCAAGGCAGGCAACTGCTTGGGGCCCCGGACCAGAAGGGGGCCCCCAAAGAAGGTCGATTAAGAAGGTCCACAGCACGACAACATGAAACACCCTTTAATTACTGCAACGACATGTCGGGAAACCCCCTCAGGGAGGCCCCATATAGCGCGCCGTAAAATGCTGCTTCTTATCTTAAGTTTTGTTGCCTTGCTCCGCTCCGGGGGGGGGGGGGGGGTGCTGTCGCTGTGCGTGGTGATGAAAAGCTGGTTCGAGGGGCCCCCAGTGAATGTTTGCCTAGGGCCCCCACAGACTCTAGAATCGCCACTGTGCATCAATGAATGTTCTTTACAGTATACAGTACCAACAGAGGAAGAAAATTGTATGGTGGTGGTGTAGATACTCGATACTGCAGAGTTGTTGTTGAGGATCATAATATACTGAATATTGCCCATCACTCCTGCCAAGTGTATCTTTAATGTGCATGTTTTCCCACTTTATGGGCTGACATTGAACTGGACGCCTCTTGCAGAACCTCTAATGCACATTTTCTCTATACAGCAGATAGACATCACAAATGTTTCCTCCCATCATAAAGCTGGGAAACAGACGCTCAGTGAATGGGATCGGGGTGTTTATCCAGCAGCGGTAATAACACAGATACCATCAGCTGAATATCAGCCGCTCCTGCAGAGTGATGAGGACAAACCAAAGACACATATTTATTCCATCTCATCCGCCTTGAGTGCATCAAAAAAGCTTTTTACTACGAGGCCAGACACACCTCTGAACGACGGGATGAAGATGTGCCGTCAGAGGAAATGAATTATCTCTGGAACAGAAACCAACGCAGATTCAGTTTGTGAGGCTTCAGTTTTATTCTCTGGGTATTTAACAAAGAAACAACACTAACGATCTGCTATTGAGGAACAGTCTGGACGTTACTTCTTCATTGTTCTACATGTAGTGCTCAGATGAGTCAAAATAAAAGCTGAAGATCCCAATAAACAAAACACCACGGAGACCAGGGGACACTAAAGAGTGATGTGGTGTCTCGACTTTAAAGAGTCCTCTCCTGCTGATGTTCAGGTGTATATCAGTATGTAGTGTCTCTACTTTAAAGAGTCCTCTCCTGCTGATGTTCAGGTGTATATCAGTATGTAGTGTATCTACTTAAAGAGTCCTCTCCTGCTGATGTTCAGGTGTATATCAGTATGTAGTGTCTCTACTTTAAAGAGTCCTCTCCTGCTGATGGTCAGGTGTATATCAGTATGTAGTGTCTCTACTTTAAAGAGTCGTCTCCTGCTGATGTTCAGGTGTATATCAGTATGTAGTGTATCTACTTTAAAGAGTCCTCTCCTGCTGATGTTCAGGTGTATATCAGTATGTAGTGTATCTACTTTAAAGAGTCCTCTCCTGCTGATGTTCAGGTGTATATCAGTATGTAGTGTATCTACTTTAAAGAGTCCTCTCCTGCTGATGTTCAGGTGTATATCAGTATGTAGTGTCTCTACTTTAAAGAGTCCTCTCCTGCTGATGTTCAGGTGTATATCAGTATGTAGTGTCTCTACTTTAAAGAGTCCTCTCCTGCTGATGTTCAGGTGTATATCAGTATGTAGTGTCTCTACTTTAAAAGTCCTCTCCTGCTGATGTTCAGGTGTATATCAGTATGTAGTGTCTCTACTTTAAAGAGTCCTCTCCTGCTGATGTTCAGGTGTATATCAGTATGTAGTGTCTCTACTTTAAAGAGTCCTCTCCTGCTGATGTTCAGGTGTATATCAGTATGTAGTGTCTCTACTTTAAAGAGTCCTCTCCTGCTGATGTTCAGGTGTATATCAGTATGTAGTGTCTCTACTTTAAAGAGTCCTCTCCTGCTGATGTTCAGGTGTATATCAGTATGTAGTGTCTCTACTTTAAAGAGTCCTCTCCTGCTGATGTTCAGGTGTATATCAGTATGTAGTGTCTCTACTTTAAAGAGTCCTCTCCTGCTGATGTTCAGGTGTATATCAGTATGTAGTGTCTCTACTTTAAAGAGTCCTCTCCTGCTGATGTTCAGGTGTATATCAGTATGTAGTGTCTCTACTTTAAAGAGTCCTCTCCTGCTGATGTTCAGGTGTATATCAGTATGTAGTGTCTCTACTTTAAAGAGTCCTCTCCTGCTGATGTTCAGGTGTATATCAGTATGTAGTGTCTCTACTTTAAAGAGTCCTCTCCTGCTGATGTTCAGGTGTATATCAGTATGTAGTGTCTCTACTTTAAAGAGTCCTCTCCTGCTGATGTTCAGGTGTATATCAGTATGTAGTGTCTCTACTTTAAAGGTGCTCTCCTGCTGATGTTCTTTAAAGAGTCCTCTCCTGCTGATGTTCAGGTGTATATCAGTATGTAGTGACTCTACTTTAAAGAGTCCTCTCCTGCTGATGTTCAGGTGTATATCAGTATGTAGTGTCTCTACTTTAAACAG
The DNA here is from genome assembly GCA_031216635.1 of Dissostichus eleginoides. Lineage (NCBI taxonomy): Eukaryota > Metazoa > Chordata > Actinopteri > Perciformes > Nototheniidae > Dissostichus > Dissostichus eleginoides. The sequence goes on from CM062276.1 coordinate 69,882, forward strand.
TCCTCTCCTGCTGATGTTCAGGTGTATATCAGTATGTAGTGTCTCTACTTTAAAGAGTGCTCTCCTGCTAATGTTCTTTAAAGACTCCTCTCCTGCTGATGTTCAGGTGTATGTCAGTATGTAGTGTCTCTACTTTAAAGAGTCCTCTCCTGCTGATGTTCAGGTGTATGTCAGTATGTAGTGTTTCTACTTTAAAGAGTCCTCTCCTGCTGATGTTCAGGTGTATGTCAGTATGTAGTGTTTCTACTTTAAAGAGTCCTGGTGCTGGGAGCCTTCAGTTTCTCCTCTTCATGTTCGGCCTTGTGATATTTCTTTTAACGTCGGGTCACAGAATGCCACATGACATGGAGTGTGATGGTATTTTATGATACAGCCAATTAAAAATAATGATGTTGGATTAACATTTGGAGGGAAACGCCCACCAGGCTGAGCATGGATCCTCTGATCAGGACTCACCCCGAAACAAAGGGTCGCAGCAGGTTTCATTATGCGCTTTTTCCTGGAACTGAAGACGTTTTTCTAACTTTGAGCTCATCCCTCCACAGCCCAAATAAAATAAAAACTGCCGTAAACACACAGCTCTTTACAGCCTTGGAGTCATTTACACACTGCAAATTCTTGCCAAGTATATTTGTCTAATTTCTAGTCAGAATAGGTTTTTAAATTTGATATAAAGACCTAATAACTTAAGAAGTAACAATGCAGTGAGATGTGTTTTTAGACAATGCATCATCTTCTTAAATCAGACTCTTGAAAACATCTTATTTCGAGCTGGATCTCGAACGAAACAGGTTATTTGTAGAATATGGATAATGTTCTCTCAATAAATCTTACTTGATTTTAGAAAAGACATTTTATTGGAAAATCACCAACTAACATCAGAAAACAGATATGAGTGGCTCATTTCGTAACACAACATTAACTGATCCTGGTAAAACATAGTTCAAAATAAGTTTTCCAGCTGATTACAAGACCTCATTTATCTAAATATCCCATTTTATTCCGAGAAGTCTTACCAGGCACAATTCCACTTGTTCGATTGGCAGATTATTTGTACTTATTACAAGCGGAAACACCATGTTTTCCTAACCCTTTACTTTTTATTGGCATTCATTGTCAAACATTGTCACGGCATATTGTATACATTGCACCTTTACATGAATGAGATCAATCTGTTCATAGTTCTTTCAGCAATATACACATGATGACACAAAAACACAGATGAGAACGACTTCAAGAAAAACTAAAGAAAACAATAGTGAGCAATTAGGGAGTCGACATGGATCTGTGAAAACTAAATCAGGCCTTTAAGACTTTACAAAGTGAGTCCACTTCTCACAGTTTGGAGTAAATTGCTCCAATTTATGATTGACAGATGCTGTTATGAGATAAGATAAGATGTACTTTATTGATCCCAATTTGGGAAATGTTTGCGTTGCAGCAGCATAAAAAGCATTGGCATTGTACAACACAAATGCAAAGACTAGAAATAAACAAGAAAGTAGAAAATATACATGTTGAATGTAAGGTTTTAAATATATATAAATATATACATAAATATATGACAGATGGAATATTACATATTGAATATGATGGGAATGTACAGTGATTCAATAGGTATGTAGGTTTTCCTGGCTATGAAATGCTCTCAGACAGAAGGGTGCCGCCCTGACCGGTCTCAGGCAATTATCATATGCATGTTAGGGTTTGTAATTAATATGCTGCGCTTCCACTTCTGTCTGCCCCCCCACCCAACTTAGGACTGTAATGGGGATTGCCTTCCTTCCTGTGTCTCATCTCTATAAATGACATTCTGTGTAACGGGGTCAGATCCTGGTGCTATCTACTCGTGTCCTTTCCAGCTGGAAATAAGATTGATTCTGTTAAATGCTATAACTCTTTATTAAATAACACAGCTTTGGTTTAAGCTTGTATATTTGTACTACTCCACCACATTGAACAGATTATATAAATGTACAATGTGGTTTTATGTATCTTTTCCATATTGTAAATATCCATTGAGATGTCCATCCATCCTTTTAGAGTCGGGCTATCCTTCGATGACCATTTCCTGCCTTTTTAGCGGCGACCAGCAGAATGTTCAATAAGTATTTGTCCTTTCTCAACCATGTCAACACACCTTGTTTTCATCGTTGTTTTACTGGATCTCTGAGCAGCATCTTTCCAGAGAATTGGAAAATCACCAACTAACATCAGAAAACAGATATTTGTGGCTTATTTTGTAACACAACATTTCCTGATCCTGTTAAAATATAATTCAAAATACGTTTCCCAGCTGATTAGAAGATCTCATTTATCTAAATATCCCATTTTATCCCTGCACCTTTGAAAGAACATCCATAACATTCATCTGTTTGCAACGTATACAGTATATATCAATATTCCAATTACTTGTATACAGACTATTCTGTACAATTTCTATTATATTCTGTTTTATTGTATTAACCTGCATTATTTTATCTGTTGTATTGTGCTTCTGTTGAAGGAGCCTGTGACCTCAGATTTTCATTGTCATATCTCCACTGTAGCTCTGAACAAATGACAATACAAGCCTGGAATCTTGAACCTTCTTATTTCAAGACATCTTACCAGGCACAATTCCACTTTTTCTATTCTTGCAGATTTTCTTTGACTTATTACAAGCGGAAACACCTTGTTTTCATCTGTGTTTTACTGGATTTTTGAGCAGCATTTCTCCCCGTGCAGCAGCGTGCCGCCTGGTGAAAACTCATCTCCTCGTATCTCTGTGTGCAACATGGTGTGCTGTCATAAAGCATCTGGAGGAGAGGTTTATGGGATGGCGCTCTCTCCGCGGCCCTGGCCTCTCCTGGAGCTTTACGACCGTCTCTGTCCAAAGAAATGACACCAAAACACCTGCCAGACCCAGGGCCTGCTGACGGATGCTCACTGAGAGAGGATCAGACTGAGGATCATCTTTCAGCACTAACAGTTCATGTGTGAATTTATAACTGTGCAACAAAAATCTATGTGCATGTGTGCATAACTGTGTGTATTTGTATAATAAAGCATGTGCGTGTTTATAAAAAACTGAGTGGAAAACTGAATTTCAATCAATAAAGGTCCATCTTCTTCCACGTGGGTCCGCTGTGCCCCTCCTCATGCAGATTACGCCATTCTCTATGTTGAGGAAGCATTAAAGGTCTCCTATTATGCAAAATCCACTTCTTCATGTCTCTTCTACATCAACATGTGTCCCCTCTTCTTCATGTCTCTTCTACATCAACATGTGTCCCCTCTTCTTCATGTCTCTTCTACATCAACATGTGTCCCCTCTTCTTCATGTCTCTTCTACATCAACATGTGTCCCCTCTTCTTCATGTCTCTTCTTCATCAACATGTGTCCCCTCTTTTCCATGTGTCTTCTACATCAACATGTCCCCTCTTTTCCATGTGTCTTCTACATCACCATGTGTCCCCTCTTCATCATGTCTCTTCTACATCAACATGTGTCCCCTCTGTGGAAAGAGACTCTGAAAGTTTCAGGAACAAAGATTCTCTCTCTTTTTCTCCTGATCCATTTTTATAAAAACCTGTCTGAAAATGAGCTGATCAGATTTTGGTCACTTTATGATGTCATAACGATGTTTTGTCTTGTGTAATTAGCCAATCAGCAACCAAGGTAACCACCCCCCCCCCTTATCACCTGAATCTCCTCCTAGAGCTCCATTGAGTTCTTTGTAACCAAATCTCTCTCAGAGGGGCGTGGGGAGGGGCTCCTTATTTTCATCTAAAGTAACAGACAGAGAATCAGCACTTTGGAAACAGGGCTGAAACAGAGGGGATTATGGGTAATGCTGCAATGATCTGTTTGGTGTTTCAGCCAATCAGAGACAGGCTCTGGATATATCTGAGACCTGTGATAATTGATGAAACACAGTATAATAGGGGACCTTCAAACAGACTCAAAGCGACTCTCAATGACCTTGAAGCTGTAATGCTTTGCTAACTTGTTGTATGAATGAGTTGTGATCGTCTGTAACTCTGCTGCTGTCTCCATTCTTGGGCCAGGACTCTCTTGAAAAAGATAGATGTTTATTCTCAATGAGACCTCTCCTGGTTAAATAAAGGTACAATAAAACAAATACAATGATTACCACATGTTCTGTAGTAAAGAGCGTTTTCTCAACAGGGTAACAGAGGCGTTCCTGGAGACCTGGGAAAGAAAGGAGACAGAGGAGACCTCGGAGAACCAGGAGCCAACGGACTCACGGTAACACTAGAAATACTTCATTGGTTATAAAACAGAAAAGGGCTTAAAGGGTCTGAGATGATTAACGCTGTCTTTGAAAGGTTTAGTTTTTCAGCTGGAATACTTTTATTTATTTCTGTACTGTAGGTAAATCCCTGATGATGGAGTAGAACCTCGTACAACAATCCCCTTTAACTTCTCCCTGTTTCTTTATTTCTGTGTGGCTCTCCATTATTGAAATGCAGCACTTTGGCAGCAATGCAGAAAAGGTATTCGGAGAACGAGAGCAGTGTGAGTCACGGAGAAATGAAAGAGTGCATTTATCCTCCGTATGAAAAGCTAATCAGTCGGCCTGATTGCAGTGAGTGGCCTTTTGTAACATCTTTAATCCGCTGAGTGTTTTAAGAAGTGCATAATTGAAATTCTGTTCTGCAGTTTTGGGCTGCGGGATAATGAGCCATCAGTCGGCCTGTTTTTAAACCTTTGATTGGGTCGCTCCGTATTGACAATACCAGCGAGGGACAGGGACTCTTTATTATTACGTCCTCACCCTTATCCTCTGCTGGCCCTAATTAAGCAGTCAGACAGATCCAGGATCCATTAATGATGTCATTGTCATGCTAATCGCGGCGCCACGCTACAGCAGGAGAGTTTCTTATCGGAGATCTGAGGAGTGCTCTATCAAAGGTTGGATGTTTGGCTTTGAACGAGGCGACTCGCACCTTTTTCTCAACGTCGGTCTTTACACTTTCATGTTTTAAAGGCGGAATAATTGAATCTACCCGAGCAATGAGAAACAGGATTAAGGGCCAGACTGTGATGGAAGTGGATGGTGTTGTCCAAACAGGTCAGAAGTATTCAGAACTGCACTTCAACACCTGGTACTATCATCAGGTCAACATCTGGTTATGAACAAATATCTGAAAAACTCATTAAATCCCAACGATGTAGTCTGTGAATGCACCAATTAGTGAAAGGTAGGAATGAAACTCCTCTGTCCTGATGTCGGTCATTTCATTTCTCTGTAATGATATACAACGCCATGGTGAAGCCTTATACATATCGTTTGATGAAAAGGAACAACAACACTATTTTTAAACCGGAGTGGACTCTGTCTTCTTTGGATTTCACTTATCCTAAAGAAATGGCGTCACAAGTGGAGATTTGGATTTTGAAGATGCACATCTGGTTTCAAATTGGAGTTGAGGCAGCGTTTTAATAAAGCTGACTTCAACTGTGTCATTTCTGTTGCATGATACGACTCCACTCTCACTTTTTCTGGTTTTACATTAGGATATAAGCAGGGTTCGAGTTATAAACTGAGCTCTATGGGGGTCTTTAAAACTAACGTGTGCGCACACACACACACACACACACACACACACACACACACACACACACCACACACACACACACACACACACACACACACAGCAGCAGCAGCCCTCTACTTGCTACAAACTTAAATATGAAAAGGTTCTGCTACGCACACACACATCATCTCGCGCAGCACGCTCACAGGCACAGATTGCGCAATAATGTATTGCGCACCTTGGAGGTGCAGCGCAGGCATATTGTCATTCAAGAGATGCATAGTTCTTTTGGAAAACATGTTTTTCTTTTAGCCTATTCACCTTATTAACGTAAATAATACTCATTATCATGTTTATGTTTTATGTTTTATGTCTTGTCCTTGTATGTTTTTTTGTTTTTTTTGTTTTTTTTGTAAAGCGACCTTGAGGTTACGAAAGGCGCTATATAAATTCAAATTATTATTATTATTATTATTACATTGACACATGCAGTATTTGTGATTAAAATAATGGTTGCTGGTAATGTATTAGCGAACCCACAGATGAATGATTTCACTGCGTCCGTGGGGGCTCAGACCCCTCCTTATGGGAGCTCAGCTCCCATTGGCTCACACATAACTCGAACCCTGGATATAAGTTTAGGACAAGTTGGAGACAGGTCCTGATCCTTTACTTTTTTCAGCTGCTTACCCAGAAGTCTTGTTTTAGCACCTACTGTATTTACAATGTTGTTTTTAAACTATTCGGTTTCTCTTTTAATGCATGTTTTTTTATGAATCTGTTATTCCGTTGTGTTTCTTTATTGTGTTCCTTTCTGTTGTCTTCTTATTAAGTGTTAATGTTGATGTAAAGCACTTTGAATTGCCTCTGTGTTGGAACATGTGCTTTATGAATAAACCTTTATTTGTACCAGCTAGGGCCTAGCTAACCCTAACCCAGCTAGGGCCTAGCTAACTCTAACCCTGCTAGGGCCTAGCTAACCCTAACCCAGCTAGGGCCTAGCTAACCTAACCCAGCTAGGGCCTAGCTAACCCTAACCCAGCTAGGGCCTAGCTAACCCTAACCCAGCTAGGGCCTAGCTAACCCTAACCCAGCTAGGGCCTAGCTAACCTAACCCAGCTAGGGCCTAGCTAACTCTAACCCAGCCAGGGCCTAGCTAACCCTAACCCAGCTAGGGCCTAGCTAACCCTAACCCAGATAGGGCCTAGCTAACCCTAACCCAGCTAGGGCCTAGCTAACCCTAACCCAGCTAGGGCCTAGCTAACCTAACCCAGCTAGGGCCTAGCTAACTCTAACCCTGCTAGGGCCTAGCTAACCTAACCCAGCTAGGGCCTAGCTAACCCTAACCCAGATAGGGCCTAGCTAACCTAACCCAGCTAGGGCCTAGCTAACCCTAACCCTGCTAGGGCCTAGCTAACCCTAACCCTGCTAGGGCCTAGCTAACTCTAACCCTGCTAGGGCCTAGCTAACCCTAACCCTGCTAGGGCCTAGCTAACCCTAACCCAGCTAGGGCCTAGCTAACCTAACCCAGCTAGGGCCTAGCTAACCCTAACCCAGCTAGGGCCTAGCTAACCCTAACCCAGCTAGGGCCTAGCTAACCCTAACCCAGCTAGGGCGTAGCTAACCCCCTAACCCAGCTAGGGCCTAGCTAACCTACCCAGCTAGGGCCTAGCTAACCCCCGAACCCATCTAGGGCCTAGCTAACCCTAACCCAGCTAGGCCAAGTTTCAAAGGGATCTAAGCGTATAATTAAGGTTAACTTTAAAGTAATGCAGACCCCTGATTGTTCAGAGAGAATTGTCACTACCATGTCATCCTGCATAGAACTGGCATTTTTAGATAGAAAAAGTACTGTGAATATCTAAAGCTAGGACAAAGGTATAAATGCATGATTAGATGATTTGAATGTCATATTGTAAATGTTTCACTCAACGCCGTATTTGATGAAATGGCGGCTGGCAAAGGTGAAGACGTTTATCTGTTTCCATAAAATAAATCAGCGAGTTTATACGGCAGTTTTAAAGCAGTTTAGGCTGTGGCTGAGTGGGTTAGTGCGCGGATTTTCGGATCAGGGGACAAATGGTTCAATTCCCACTGCAGTCATTCTGTCGTTGTGTCCCTGGGAAAGGCACAAGTTGTTCCTGTGGGGAGTGTCCAAAGTTTTGAATGTGTGAAAGTCTTTGGAGAAAAGCGTCTAACAGGTCTTTGTCATTTTATATATATTATTTATTCATTTTTGGATTTATTTACTTATTTATTATTATTATTGATTTATCTGTACTTTTTATTATTGTATTGCACGTGTGGAGAATGTGTTCTTTGTTGGGATAAGTGGAAAAAAGGGGGTTCCTATTGTTATCATGCTCCTTCTTCAATAAATATATTACAAAATACATTAAAAAACATCTAGCAAGTGACATGTAATGTAATTGTTGCTACGGCTAACAGCTAATCTACTCAGTACAGCCGGAAGAATGAATGATTAGTTATGTACGTTAATATGTTGTAATATATTATACTGCATGTAGACCCGAGTCACTTTCTGGATTCATGCAGCGCTCTGCAAATAAAAAGTTTAAATATTTCCATTAAACGCTTTAATTAGCTGTGTGGCAAAGTCACAGCAGATACAGAATTAGCATAGTGGTCTCATTTAAGATGATGCATGAGGGGAGGCAGTGTGTCTGCATGCTGGTTTAATGGACTTTAGGGGAGTGTTTGCAGGAGGTAAAGCTGATATTCAGGAGGACATCAAACTGTGGATCCATTAGAGGGTGCAAACGCTCCAGAAGCATCTAATGACAACAAGAACACGTAGGTTTGGATATTAAATCACCATATTAACCAATCTGCACTAAATGTATGTAAGGAAGAATTACGTAGAAGGAAAAACAGAGAAATTAAGAAAGAAAATGTGGATAAACTTCTTTAGAGGACTCTTTAATGTAGAGACACTACATACTGATATACACCTGAACATCAGCAGGAGAGGACTCTTTAAAGTAGAGACACTACATACTGATATACACTTGAACATCAGCAGGAGAGGACTCTTTAAAGTAGAGACACTACATACTGATATACACCTGAACATCAGCAGGAGAGGACTCTTTAAAGTAGAGACACTACATACTGATATACACCTGAACATCAGCAGGAGAGACTCTTTAAAGTAGAGACACTACATACTGATATACACCTGAACATCAGCAGGAGAGGACTCTTTAAAGAAGAGACACTACATACTGATATACACCTGAACATCCGAGGAGAGGACTCTTTAAAGTAGAGACACTACATACTGATATACACCTGAACATCAGCAGGAGAGGACTCTTTAAAGTAGAGACACTACATACTGATATACACCTGAACATCAGCAGGAGAGGACTCTTTAAAGTAGAGACACTCTACATACTGATATACACCTGGACATCAGCAGGAGAGGACTCTTTAAAGTAGAGACACTACATACTGATATACACCTGAACATCAGCAGGAGAGGACTCTTTAATGTAGAGACACTACATACTGATATACACCTGAACATCAGCAGGAGAGGACTCTTTAAAGTAGAGACACTACATACTGATATACACCTGACATCAGCAGGAGAGGACTCTTTAAAGTAGAGACTCTACATACTGATATACACCTGAACATCAGCAGAGAGACTCTTTAAAGTAGAGACTACAAACTGATATACACCTGAACATCAACAGGAGAGGACTCTTTAAAGTAGAGACACTACATACTGATATACACCTGAACATCAGCAGGAGAGGACTCTTTAAAGTAGAGACACTACAACTGATATACACCTGAACATCAGCAGGAGAGGACTCTTTAAAGCAGAGACACTACATACTGATATACATGAACATCAGCAGGAAGGACTCTTTAAAGTAGAGACACTACATACTGATATACACCTGAACATCAGCAGGAGAGGACTCTTTAAAGTAGAGACACTACATACTGATATACACCTGACATCAGCAGGAGAGGACTCTTTAAAGAAGAGACACTACATACTGATATACACCTGAACATCAGCAGGAGAGGACTCTTTAAAGTGGAGACACTACATACTGATATACACCTGGACATCAGCAGGAGAGGACTCTTTAAAGTAGAGACTCTACATACTGATATACACCTGAACATCAGCAAGAGAGAACTCTTTAAAGTAGAGACACTACTGATATACACCTGAACATCAGCAGGAGAGGACTCTTTAAAGTAGAGACACTACATACTGATATACACCTGAACATCAGCAGGAGAGGACTCTTTAAAGTACAGACACTACATACTGATGTAAGTAAGTACAATGTATTTATAAAGCGCTTTTCCCAGACAGTCACAAAGTGCTTGACAAAGCATTAAAACATCATACGAATCGTAAAAGATTAAATGAGCACACAAGCCACGTGTTAAGAAGTGCTAAAAACACAACACACAATAAAAACACATTAAAAACATAGAATAAAATAGAATAAAAGCACACAAGTTACCCAAAATATACCCCTGAACATCAGCAGGATAGGGCCTCTTCAAAACAAACACAAATATAAATAAATAATATTCGTAGGACTTGAAGGTCTCTCTTGGAAACCAACATTTATTTTTACCAGTGTTCTCTGAACTCCGCCCTCTCTCTGACTCCCAGGTGACGTCTCGCTCCACATTCCCCCGTCTGAACAATACTTTGGAGCCATTTCACCTCCATGCTCCTCCCTCCCTGGTGGGAGAGGAGGCACATGAGGTGAATCCTGGAATAAAAGTCGGGGCCTCTCTCACTTTGAAAAGTTTAAAGCGTCTGCCCGCTCTGTGAAATCTCTCTTGGTAGCAGAGAGAGAGCTGGAGGTGTTAATTTCATGGGTTAGGTCTTAAATTGAGCTCTGCAATTTTCTCCCTGAGTAGATTAGAGGAAGGTCTCTCTGTCCTCAGGTGAGAAGCCTCTCCTCCCCTCAGTCATCTCGTATTGATTCCTTACACTGCTGCTTGACCCCCCCACCACCTGGACCCCAAAAACCAACCCTGTGGGGGGGGGGGGGAAACAAGCAGCCAGTTAAATGTTTTCTCCCCCGCGGCACATTTTGTTGATGACGTGAAACTCCGATCACACGGCGAGAGCTTTATCTCTTCCCTCGGGGGGAAATGCATTTCATTACTTACATCTGAGTGTGTCAGAGAAATCTGAAGCCTCTGTGGAAACACCAAATATCAGATTCAGAAGGAGCCTAACTTCTCTCTGGATTTATTACCTCAGATTGTATAGAAGTCTATGAGAAAATGTTCCTTCTCTCACTTTAAAAAGTGACGCACACAGGAGACCAGGGGACACTAAAAAGTGACGCACACAGATGGGAGACCAGGGGACACTAAAGAGTGACGCACACAGCTGGGAGACCAGGGGACACTAAAAGGTGATGCACACAGGAGACCAGGGGACACTAAAGAGTGCCGCACACAGCTGGGAGACCAGGGGAAACTAAAGAGTGACGAACACAGCTGGGAGACCAGGGGACACTAAATAGTGCCGCACACAGCTGGGAGACCAGGGGACACTAAAGAGTGACGCACACGGCTAGGAGACCAGGGGACACTAAAGAGTGACGCACACAGCTGGGAGACCAGGGGACACTAAAGAGTGACGCACACAGATGGGAGACCAGGGGACACTAAAGAGTGACGCACACAGATGGGACGGAGCGCTTGGTGACGTTTAGGATTATAAAGATGAACAACTATCTCTGTTGTTGGAAACTGAAATGTTTTATGTTCTTATGTTAGCAATGTGGTCACATGACTCCTTCTGATGTTACTGCAGATCTGCTGTGAGCTAGCTAGCTAACGTAGCTAACCAGTCATTTCAGGTATACTGACAAACACTGACAGTTAAGAGACGACTAACTCTGAGACAGAGACTCTGCCAAATGTTTAGAGGCTAAAATTGTCAATGCTTTTAACTCAGGCAATCATTGTATCTGATAGATTAGGCTTTTACACTAATAATGTGCATCCTTTCCTCAATGGTAACATTTACATTTACTATAGAAGGCTTTTACATGTGTGGCTCTAACAACAAACAAACAAAAACCAAAGCAGAAACAACAAAGCTCTCAGACTCCCTTTATTTTTCTTAACCGGCACACTTCTCCGGAGGGACGTCTGAAAACACGAGGTTTGTTTCTAACTAAGTAGAAACTGGAAAAGTTGAGAACGAGGAGCTTTGTTTGTGATCGGCGTCCTCGCTGGGCTATAATTCCTAATTAAATGTTCTCATTGAAACCTCATTTCGGGACGCAGCGCTCTGCATTGTAATTGAGTCAGAAAGCCGTGAGCCGGCCTGCCTTCAAAGAATAATGGCGTCGTTTGTTTTGTGTCCATTAACGAGGAACGCAGTTTTATTAATTCCTCAACTTGGTGTCCTGCATCTCCCTAATTAATTCCATTTTGTTTTTCCCGCTAAGGAAGCTTCTGCAGATTAATGACGTGGAACAAAAATGTTGTCGAGATGCTGATGTGCTTCATCGACACGGGGGGACATTTCTATCATTAGACACAAATGCCTGATGACTGCAGCGTTTCCCTTCCTCCTCACAACGCCACAGCCCCAAGGCTTCATACCGCCTGTGTAATTGATTGGACCTGCACAGAAATCAAATGACTCTTGTGGGGGAAACATAATTTAAAATATACTGTTCGGAAATGTATCTTACCCCCTGTGGTGCCAAACTATGCACGTCTTTGTTTCGATCTTAAAAGGGGAAGAATGGATTTTTAAACCATGTGAAAACCATTTATTTCAGATATTAATGTGGAGATGTAAACAAATATGAATCATTATTAGGATTTGAACGGATACAAACAAACAGGATTCAAATACAAATGTTTGTTTTTCTTTTTGTGATTAGCACAATTTGACACAAATGTTCCAGCATTTCTCTTCAGTCATAACTCATGATCATTATCCAACATAGGCTTTACAGAAAGATGCACAACGTGTTTCCACTTCCTCCCATTTCATAACAGTAAAGCAAGAGAAACAGATGCTGCCATCTTTGGATGTGTGCGTCATTTTAGCTTGTTAGCGTTAGCCAGCTAGCTGCTACTTTAGCATATGGTAGCTGTTTGGCTAAAAAGACACAACGACCAACTACCATATCTATAAATATGACATTTACGGATAAACAAACATGTTATTACAGTACGCAGACTTTTGACATTTACGGACAATTCGAAAATGATCAGTCTCAAATTTTGGGCGTACAACTTTGTGATTACTTCACTACTTCTACTGACGTCAAATCACGCTTCTCTCTTGATTTGTTACCTCAGTAAACATGCTCCTGAATAGTTCATGGTCTCAATCTTTAGTTGAAAGTCTTCTTCAACACTGCATTATGTCCATTTAATGAAGTATTGTGCTATTTAGAGTAAACTAGACAATAATGGGTCATTCGTCGTCCATGTTTTGGTCTTACAACTTTTGGACATTAAAAGTGCTTTTTCTGAAAATGTCTTATTCAGCGTTCGATTGTACTTAGCTCCAACCTCTCAAAAATGGCGACAAACTCAAGGCTTCAAACTGGCATCTCCACTTCATACTTCCTAAAAGAAGTTCTAAACAACCACAACAAGACAAAAGGGTTATAGTCTTTTGTCTCTTTCTGGCATGTGTCTTAACGATCATATTTCTCTAGCATCCACTACTGTGTGCAAATCTTGGGTGCAAACATCCCATATGATGCAGAGTTCAGCCTGCAGCAGTCAGAGGTGTTTCGGTTGTGTCTATATTTGAGTTTTCAAAGGCAGCTCCTCTCTCAGGCTGGGGAAAAGCCTCTCAGCGTGAAACTGCAGCGAGTCCTTCACTCAGAGGGGATGAGAGGAGCTTCTGCTCACCTTATAATTCGCTCGGGTAGTTTTATTTCAGGTGTCATTCGCTCACATACCCCACGATGCAATTCACTTCCTCCTGCAGCTGCCTGTAAAATGCATTTTTTCCTCATGGCAGAGTTTTGATGTATCTCCTCCGCTAATCAATGCTTACATTTGATTGTTTCCTCCGTCATGATGAATTCACTTTCACACTGAAGATGAAGGTTACAGGGAAATGTCTTTCTGCCAAAGCTGCGCCTTTGTTTACCAAAGATGTGACTGGCATGTAATTACTACAATTATATCCTGTTCTCTGCTGTTGTCAAATTCAGAAGGTATTTGTATCATAGCCGGCATAATTAATAGCACTATTTTTAGATGATGTCAGAAAATAATCTCTGTGTCAAACAAACGTTTATGATACTGAATTGTTTAGTTCAGCAGGAGAATCTCCACATATTAACAGCACTTTATGATTTCTGAAGTAAAAAGCTAACGTTAGACTAGAAAAGAACTACAGCACGGTCACATGACTTCACGTCACCACCGCTAAGCTAAAGGAGGCTAATGCTGGGCTATAAAGGAACTATAGCACGGTCACATGACTTCACGTCACCACCGCTAAGCTAAAGGAGGCTAATGTTGGGCTATAAAGGAACTACAGCACGGTCACATGACTTCACGTCACCACCGCTAAGCTAAAGGTGGCTAATGTTGGGCTATAAAGGAACTACAGCACGGTCACATGACTTCACGTCACCACCGCTAAGCTAAAGGCGGCTAATGTTGGGCTATAAAGGAACTATAGCACGGTCACATGACTTCACGTCACCACCGCTAAGCTAAAGGTGGCTAATGTTGGGCTATAAAGGAACTACAGCACGGTCACATGACTTCACATCACCACCGCTAAGCTAAAGGTGGCTAATGTTGGGCTATAAAGGAACTACAGCACGGTCACATGACTTCACGTCACCACCGCTAAGCTAAAGGTGGCTAATGTTGGGCTATAAAGGAACTACAGCACGGTCACATGACTTCACGTCACCACCGCTAAGCTAAAGGAGGCTAATGTTGGGCTATAAAGGAACTATAGCACGGTCACATGACTTCACGTCACCACCGCTAAGCTAAAGGAGGCTAATGTTGGGCTATAAAGGAACTACAGCACGGTCACATGACTTCACGTCACCACCGCTAAGCTAAAGGTGGCTAATGTTGGGCTATAAAGGAACTACAGCACGGTCACATGACTTCACGTCACCACCGCTAAGCTAAAGGAGGCTAATGTTGGGCTATAAAGGAACTACAGCACGGTCACATGACTTCACGTCACCACCGCTAAGCTAAAGGTGGCTAATGTTGGGCTATAAAGGAACTACAGCACGGTCACATGACTTCACGTCACCACCGCTAAGCTAAAGGCATCTAAAGTTGGGCTAGAAAGGAACTACAGCACGGTCACATGACTTCACGTCACCACCGCTAAGCTAAAGGCAGCTAATGTTGGGCTATAAAGGAACTACAGCGCGGTCACATGACTTCACGTCACCACCGCTAAGCTAAAGGCGGCTAATGTTGGGCTATAAAGGAACTAAAGCACGGTCACATGACTTCACGTCACCACCGCTAAGCTAAAGGCGGCTAATGTTGGGCTATAAAGGAATTATAGCACGGTCACATGATTTCACGTCACCACCGCTAAGCTAAAGATGGCTAATGTTGGGCTATAAAGGAACTACAGCACGGTCACATGACTTCACGTCACCAGCGCTAAGCTAAAGATGGCTAATGTTGGGCTATAAAGGAACTACAGCACGGTCACATGACTTCACGTCACCACCGCTAAGCTAAAGGAGGCTAATGATGTTTATTCGTCTCATTTAGGCACTTTTTGTTTTGTGCAAGATCACCAAACCAAATTTTAGTACACTATGATGAAATGGCAATAAATTATTGTTTGTTCACAAGCGCCAATATTCAGAGGCTGGCAGAAAATAGTCCCCTGTTTGTTCTCATAGCTGTTTTTGACTGATGGCCATCATTTAACAAGATTAACCAACAGGAAGTCCATTCACTATTGGACCAGGGGGTATTCAACATGCACCAGTGAAGTTACACATGGAAAAACACCAGGAATCACTTCATGAGTAAATGCTCTTGTAGACAGAAACACTCCTGAAGCTGCTGTGATGTTTGTTTTTTGTGAAAACATCGATAAACATGTGTAGAAACGCTCACCTTGAGAACAGTTGTTAGTGAGTGATGGAGCCTGATGGAGGATGACTTTTATTTATCAGCGTTCATTGCATCTTGCCAGCCAGCTTGGCGTAAACCTGACTCGGCATAAATATTTTTTTGACATCAAACAAGGCTTTATCTGCTCCTAATGTGCAGCCGGGGGTTTTTCCACAGATACAGTTTGACTGATTATCTTTTTATTGTGTAATCGATCAATACCGGAGTGGGACGTAGATGAGCTGACTTAATGAATGAGTGAATGAATTAAGAGATGGATGCCTCCTGAGGAACTTTGAAAACATTATACACACAGGAAGTCTTTGCTGAATTATCGCTCTCTTTTTTCCTTTTTCTGGAAGTTTTTCCTTGTACGATGTGAGGGTCTAAGGACAGAGGGTGTCGTATTGTCTACTGATATTCTGTACAAACTGTGAAGTCCACTGAGACAAATGTAACATTTGTGATATTGGGCTATATAAATAAACATTGATTGATTGATTGATCTCTATGTTTAACTGCTTTGTTATGAGTTTACTGTTTTTACTGTTTGTCTTTATATGGAGAATTCACACCGGTCTCTTGTCATATGTCCGTGGGAAAACACAAAATGGGAGGAAGTAAAGGGCTCCGAAACTAGACTAAAAGGTAGATACAAAATAAAACAAGAAGTGCAAAGACAGATGAGACATAAGTGACTATTGAGTCTGATATTAGAAATAATGCAGATTTAAGGCAGTTCTGCACTGGTTTCTCTTTTCAGACTTGGAGGTTGCAAGCTTGAGTATCATCATCATAAGTGTGTGTGTGTGTGTGTGTGTGTGTGTGTGTGTGTGTGTGTGTGTGTGTGTGTGTGTGTGTGTGTGTGTGTGCAGTGATGCCACACAGAGTAACATGTGTTTCAGGTGTTTTTATGACAGGTCCTGCAGGGATCCACAGTCTGCTGCTCAGACAGGTGAGCAGCAGACTGTGGATCTGAGCAGAGCTATGACCTCAGCCGCAACCACACACACCGTCATGCTTTATGAAGACACACACACACACACACACGCACGCACGCACGCACGTGCGCACACACGCACACACGCACACACGCACACACGCACACACACACACGCACACACACACACACATGAACACACTTTCAGGACTGCCATCACTGAGAGGGCGGGTGTCAAACTGTGGTTGAAACACAGCATCATCTCTATATATCGCTTTATATTATTAAATAGTTAAAAATGTATTTTATTTCTATTATTGTTTATAGTAAATGTATTCTTAGTTATTGTTATTGAAGTGAGTTAAAGTAGTTTCTGCTTTTATGTTGAAGGCATTTTAGAGCACCTGGTGTGATTGTATATATATACTGGAGACAGGAGGAGGAGTAGAGCACCAGGTGTAATTGTATTGGAGACAGGAGGAGGAGTAGAGCACCAGGTGTAATTGTATTGGAGACAGGAGGAGGAGTAGCACCAGGTGTAATTGTATTGGAGACAGGAGGAGGAGTAGAGCACCTGGTGTAATTGTATTGGAGACAGGAGGAGGAGTAGAGCACCTGGTGTAATTGTATTGGAGACAGGAGGAGGAGTAGAGCACCAGGTGTAATTGTATTGGAGACAGGAGGAGGAGTAGAGCACCAGGTGTAATTGTATTGGAGACAGGAGGAGGAGTAGAGCACCTGGTGTAATTGTATTGGAGACAGGAGGAGGAGTAGAGCACCAGGTGTAATTGTATTGGAGACAGGAGGAGGAGTAGAGCACCAGGTGTAATTGTATTGGAGACAGGAGGAGGAGTAGAGCACCAGGTGTAATTGTATTGGAGTAAGGAGGAGGAGTAGAGCACCTGGTGTAATTGTATTGGAGACAGGTGGAGGTGTAGAGCACCTGGAGGAACATGGTTTTTTACCAGAGAAGGAAAGCCATAGGGAAGGCTGAAGGAAAGAAACATAGGAAAGGCTGAAGGAAAGAAACATAGGAAACCTGTTCATTGTTCTTTGTTAATGATATTGGATCATATAATAAATGCACAAACAGAGATTCTTGTGTGGACTTGGATCATTGTAAGATTCGCTAACTGGTGCCTCAGCGGCTGTGTTATTTTAAGGTAATTATCAGTTTTATTTCTTTATGATTTTGGCCTCTACAATTATTTCTAATATGATCATCTTTTCTCATTGCGTCCACCTCATGTTCAATTACTGGTTGAAGCGTCTGTCTGTGCACCCAAGGTCCTGTTCTGATGAATCAGGCAGAATGACATCATGTGCATTTACCATGATGAGTTCATGCTCTGATTTGGAAACTCGTAATCCCTCTGTCGTACCATTATACAAAAGGTATAATAGATGTAGTTTATGTCGTAGAACAGAACGTTAACATCTCATTAAAGGTCACCTATTCTGCAAAATCCACTTCTCCATGTCTCTTCTACATCAACATGAGTCCCCTCTTCTTCATGTCTCTTCTACATCAACATGTGTCCCCTCTTCTTCATGTCTCTTCTACATCACCATGTGTCCCCTCTTCTTCTTGTCTCTTCTACATCACCATGTGTCCCCTCTTCTTCTTGTCTCTTCTACATCACCATGTGTCCCCTCTTCTTCTTGTCTCTTCTACATCAACATGTGTCCCCTCTTCTTCATGTCTCTTCTACATCAACATGTGTCCCCTCTTCTTCTTGTCTCTTCTACATCAACATGTGTCCCCTCTTCTTCATGTCTCTTCTACATCAACATGTGTCCCCTCTTCTTCATGTCTCTTCTACATCAACATGTGTCCCCTCTTCTTCATGTCTCTTCTACAAAACATGTGTCCCCTCTTTTCCATGTCTCTTCTACATCAACATGTGTCCCCTCTTCTTCATGTCTCTTCTACATCAACATGTGTCCCCTCTTCTCCATGTCTCTTCTACATCAACATGTGTCCCCTCTTCTTCATGTCTCTTCTACATCAACATGTGTCCCCTCTGTGGAAAGAGACTCTGAAAGTTTCAGGAACAAAGATTCTCTCTCTTTTTCTCCTGATCCATTTCTATAAAAACCTGTCTGAAAATGAGCTGATCAGATTTTGGCCACTTTATGATGTCATAACGATGTGTTGTCTTGTGTAACCATTAGCCAATCAGCAACCAAGGTAACCCCCCCCACCTTATCACCTGAATCTCCTCCTAGAGCTCCATTGAGTTCTTTGTAACCAAATCTCTCTCAGAGGGGCGTGGGGAGGGGCTCCTTATTTTCATCTAAAGTAACACGCAGAGAATCAGCACTTTGGAAACAGGGCTGAAACAGAGGGGATTATGGGTAATGCTGCAATGATCTGTTTGGTGTTTCAGCCAATCAGAGACAGGCTCTGGATATATCTGAGACCTGTGATATATCAATGAAAAAGAGGATAATAGATGACCTTTTAGGACTCATTCCTGCACCAAATGGATGAATGCCGGACATTGTTTTACTTGTTTCACTAAAAGCCGACTACATCCCTTTTCACCGTCAATGTTTAGTTTGTTAGTTTTTTGCAGACATTGTTGTTTTAAACAAGTGTTAGAGATGTAGAGTCAGATCTGATGTAGAAACTGCACACATCAGATATAAACCGAGCAGAAAACGCTTATCCTCTCAGGACTTGGTTCTGCGCCGTGAAGCATGAAGAGAGAGAGCCGGGGCATCAATGGCAATTAATGCGAATGGTGTCTCAGACAAGGAGGCTAATGAGTTTTAATATACATGCAGGTGAGGGAGAGCCGAGCTGCTGAAGCCCTTAATGAACCCATGACAGGATAATTAGCCACGATTTACAATTCTGGGATTCTAATCAGATGCTCTGAGATGCTGCCACACTTCTTTGTATGAATCGCTCTTTTCTAAATGCTCCAATCTGCTGCCCTGATTGATAATTGCCCGTTGTCTCCGTCTCTCTGTCTGTGTCCAGATTGTAGCTCTGCTAACAATCTGTGGAAGATGTTATGATGGGTTTCAATCTGATCTCAACGCACAAACAGAAATAGAGTTTAACCCTGAATCAGTGAGAATCCAGGTATCTGTCACCGAGATCCAGTTAAGTTTAAGGGTTATAACAAAAATAATTAAATTTGTTTCCTCATCCATAGTCGATACAGTCTATTCAATATCTCCTACTAACAGGAAGTCAGGACCATGTGTTTTTTAAGTTCCTATAAACTTTTAAGATGATTTCTAGTCCAACATTAGCCGCCTTTAGCTTAGCGGTGGTGACGTGAAGTCATGTGACCGTGCTGTAGTTCCTTTATAACCCAACATTAGCCGCCTTTAGCTTAGCGGTGGTGACGTGAAGTCATGTGACCGTGCTGTAGTTCCTTTATAGCCCAACATTAGCCTCCTTTAGCTTAGCGATGGTGACGTGAAGTCATGTGACCGAGCTGTAGTTCCTTTATAGCCCAACATTAGCTGCCTTTAGCTTAGCGGTGGTGACGTGAAGTCATGTGACCGTGCTGTAGTTCCTTTATAGCCCAACATTAGCCGCCTTTAGCTTAGCGGTGGTGACGTGAAGTCATGTGACCGTGCTGTAGTTCCTTTATAGCCCAACATTAGCCAGGTAAAATGAATGAGTCCTTAACGCTTGCATGACTCAGCATTTCTTCACTTCCTGTCCCCTGATCTGGAGGTCAATGGTTCTCTGAATGTGTTTTTGGTTGAAATAAGGTCTGAAGTTAACACAAGCTGAAGAGATTTTAATTCTACCCCATAAAATATGTCAATAAATACCATGCTTTATAGGGGGAAAAAACACCCCTTTTTGGTTGAAGTGGTCTGATCCTGTGGACATATACATCTTACAATGAGGGGTCAAAGGTCTCAGCCTATCAGAAGCAACCTGATAGCGTCACATGATACCTTTTCTCCCCTAACCCCCCCCTGCTGCTGCTACACGGATCCATCCTCTCTCTCCAGGCGTGAAATTACTGCTTATCTCTGCTGCGGCTCCGACACCATGTGCATTGTCCAACAGAGCAGATTCACATCTTGTCCTGCATGTGTGTGTGTGTGTGTGTGTGTGTGTGTGTGTGTGTGTGTGTGTGTATGTGTGTGTGTGTGTGATCACGGCTGAATGATCACACAGAGAGCCAGGACAAAGCGAGCTAGTGTCCATATGAAGGGCTTTAACAGGCGGCTATTAAACCAGATCCCCATGATAATAAACCATTAGACACATTACAGTTATTCCCACTCCTCCCAGTGACCACGGACCATTACAACCCTGCTGTAGATGGAGTACACTTTAACCTACAAATAATGGTTAAAGTGTTGGCTGGTTGAAACCTGATTGGCTGACTGAATATGATCCATTTGGACCTTCTTTTGTTCCTAAATCTTGACATTTGCTTCGTCAACTGTGTTTATAACTCAGAGGTTTTAAAATAAAGCATGAGAGGACCATCATAATTTTCTGTCTCCAAAAAAAGCCCACATGTTCCAAACATGCATCCAATAACACGACCGAATGGTCTGAATGATATCTTTCCTGCGTTCACCTACAAATATCCAGCCACGTGTCAATACCCCAAAGTATTTTCCACTAACGTTTAGGCAACAGAAATAATTCATGTTTGGGTAAACTGACTTATTGGTGTAAGACTGTGGGAGTGGACCAATAATTACATTACATGTCACTTGTTAGACGCTTTTATCCAAAGCGACTTACATACTCAATACTGAGGACAATCCTCACAGGAGCAATTTGGGGTGAAGTGTCTCAGGGACACAACGACATGCTGACTGCAGTGGGGTTTGAACCTGTGCTCCCCTGATCCGAACACCAACGCACAACCCACTGCGCCACACACCTCCATAATTGATGGTAAATAGTAAACAAACTATCCAAAAGTATTTTCCACCAACGTTTAGGCAACAGAAATAAGTATTTGGGTAAAACTGACTTATTGGTGTAAGACTGTTGGAGTTTACCAATATTAGAGGGTAAATGTCAAACTAACTGCATTGTTAAAGTGCTTTTTTAGTCTCTAGGGCCGATAAAAGTCATTACATTTTAGCGTTTGAAGCTTCAATTTCCCAAATCTTGACGCTTGCTTCATTAACTGTTTTTAAAACTCTGAGGTTTTAAAAGAAAGCAACCCTCACACTCTTCTGTCTCCAAAAAACCCCCAAATGTTCCAAACATGCAAACCAATAACACGACCGATTGGTCTGAATGATATCTTTCCTGCATTCACCGACAAATATCCAGCCAGGTGTCAATATCCGAAAGTATTTTCCACCAACGTTTAGGCAACAGAAATAAGTAGCGTTTGGGTAACATTACTTATTGGTGTGAGACTGTTGGAGTGGACCAATATGAGATGCTTTATATTAAACTATCTGCATTTATAAAGTGCTATTTAAGACGCTTGGACCGATCAAAGTCAAGATATCTGAGCATTTGATGCTTACATTTTGACCCTTGTCCCTTTTATCTGTCTTTCGGTAGTCTCAATCTTTGTGAAACGCTTATAAACTCTATAGAGACAGCACACTTGGAAATGGGTCAAATAATACTCGGAGAATATTCACCCTACTGTTGTTTTTCAAACCGTGGACACGCAGCTTTTTAAGGACTCAGTGTAGGGCTAAAGCATGCGTGTAATTACACTTGGGCTTATACACACTCCTGCATGTGTGTGTGTGTGTGTGTGTGTGTGTGTGGTGTATGTGTGTGTGTGTGTGTGTGAGAGATAGTGTGTGTGTGTGTGAGAGATAGTGTGTGTGTGTGTGTGTGTGTGTGTGTGAGAGATAGTGTGTGTGTGTGTGAGAGATAGTGTGTGTGTGTGTGTGTGTGTGTGTGTGTGTGTGTGTGTGTGAGAGATAGTGTGTGTGTGAGAGTGTGTGTTCACTGCCTGCAGGAGGTGGCAATTTAGATTTGTTGATGTACAATTTCTAAACTTGTGTTGTATTTGCAGTTGTGTGTGTATGTGTGTGTTTGTGTGCGCATGTGTGTGTGTGTGTGTTTGTGTGTGTGTGTGTGTGTGTGTGTGAGCTGAAGTTTAACAGCATTGTCGTGCAATCTGTCAAAACAAAGAGTAATCCGATTTGTCCACAGAGGAACAGAATGTAATTCCGCCCGTCTCCACAGTCTGTGACAGGTAAGGGTTCAGATATTTCTGGATCACATGATCATATTTTCAAAGTTTTCCATCATTGACCTGCACTGATTCCAGTTCAGTCTCAATCCAGGGATTAAAGGCTATTAAAACCAAATCCACTCATGTTTACCGGGGGATGATTCCACAGTTTGGGGATTTAGGAGTTTAGGGTTTCATTTTGATCTGGAGGAGATTTGAGGAGCGGAGAAAAATTAATATGAATGTTTTATTTCAGAGGATTGGACGAGTCAATCATCTCCTGACAGAGGGGATGACACACACACACACACACCACACACACACACACACACACACACACACACACACACACACACCGTATTAAACTGTGTACACCCCTGGAGGTTTAGGGGATACGAATCACAGTGGTTTATCAAATTTAAAACATAATTAATAAATGGGTGAAAATTGCTTGTGTCCATAATGGGCAGCATTAATATACCCACATGACAGCTAAGGTCAGAAGAGCTTTATTTAAAAGCTGGTCTTATGTCTGTGACCCCTCCTGTTGTTCATTGATAAGCCTGAAACATGCACCTGTCAAGGTTCAGAGGCACATTTTGCAAATATGGCAGCAGCCATCGATCATCTTAAGATAAGATAAGATAAGATAAGATATACTCTATTGATCCCAAGTTGGGAAATGTTTTTGTTACAGCAGCATGTACTACTTTGTTCTACTCCACTACAATTCAGAGGTTAACCTGGTATTTTTACTCCACTACATTTATTTTAGTTACTTTGCAGATTCTGATTAATGATGTGAAATATAAACAACCCTTAAATCAGACTTTAGTTACACCTGAGTCAAATTCAGGGAAGGTGATTGTCAAGTGCCAAAATAAACTAAGCAATATATTAGACGTGAAGTACTTTGTCAGGCTTAATATTTATCTGTGGATACCCCCGAAGTCTTATTCTTATTTAAAAGAAGACCTTAACTTAAAGTATTCTTTAATGTTTAAATAAAGCCTTATTAGTTTGTCTGTTTTGCACATCCTGTTAATATCTTTGGACGTCCTGCACTAGCAGTTTTATTGTAGAGATCACTGCAGTATCTTCTTGATATGTTCTATTCTATATTTCTATCATTGACCTTCTACTTTCCCCTTATTTTGTATGTAGGTTACTCTTAATATTTAAATGTTTTCATCAAATATAACATATTCAACAACAAAATGCAATAACGTGCTTTAACCACTAGGCGGTGCGGGTTAAAAAACTGTCAGGTTTACAGTGTTAACACAATAAATTATACTTTCCAGTATCATTTCCAGTTTAGTTCATGACAGATTAATCTTTTTATCCACACTTATATTGTTTTGATATTTGTAACACCAAACATGACCCAGTGGTCTAGTTAATAAAACATAATAATATCAAACATATTATTACTATTAACTTTATTGTGAAATTAAAACAGATCGATAAAGAAAAACACAGTTTCAGTCTCTCGATTTGAAGCTTATGCATTGCACCATGAACCTGTACACACCTGTAACAGTCAACTGCATGAGGAGTTGGAAAGGTAGTTTCTGAAGATGTTACAATAACACACAGCATACAATGCCATAATAACTTTGTGTTATTAGTGTAGGACACTTATGTATGTATAACATCTGAAGATGTGTAGTTTTATTCATGTTTTCACATAATTTTACAGGATATTGCTAAATTATTTCACATGTTTTACTTCTACACATTAATATCTGATTTGTAAAACATCACAGAAAGAAAGGTATATCCGTCATTTAATGGTAAGCTATTGATATTCTGATTCCATAGATGTGTCTCCCATCACCCAAAACCCCTGACTATTCTCTCAACTCAGTATTTACATTCTTATATTCAAAGAAAATCAGTAATATCTTTAAAAAGTCCCTTTCTATCAGCTGTGCACCGTTATGGTGTAAATACAGCCTATCTAACGATTGGATCAAATATAAAAGTCAGCCGAATGAGTGTTGATACTGCAAGGAGACGTATTGTGTGAAGAGAAATGGAAGATGTTGTTTAATTGCTGATATATTTATGATCCACGTCACGTATTCAGTTTCAGCGGCAGTTCTTCCAGTTTGTCCAAAGGTCTTCTCATCAGGGCTCTATAAATAAAGAACTACGGCAGATGTGTAATATGTAATGCAGCCGAACCGTGTATTACGATGCCGTTATGTGATGACTTCCAAAGAGAAAAGCAAGCACACTCGGAATAAAGTATTATTTTCATTTTTTTAAATGTTTTCGGATTTCATATATTGCATAAACACCATATCCCAGCGTGCATTGCGGCTAAAACATCCAATCACCGGGCTTGAACGATAGCTGAGGATTATGGGTAGTTAGATGTTTTTATCAAAACCTCTGAAAAAAGAAATGTGTCTCTCAGAATCGAAGGGGAAAAACACAAAAGCAGTGTACACAATTTACACCAATCAATGTTGTGTAATTAACAAGGATAAACGATGTGTTTTGGTGGATGAGTACTGCAGATATCACTGTGAAATCCTTTGACAGTGAGGGGAATACGGTTTTACTATGAACACTCAGAGACAGGAAATACTGTTTTCTCCCCGTGAGGGTTGACCTAACTTTACATGGAAGCTGCCGCATATACACGTTCTCCTGGCGAGACCTCAAATCATCTTCGTGATATCTATCAAACTATAGATCCTACACATCCACTGGACGTGGATTATAAAAGTACAACATACACTTCTCGCTAGAAATCTAATCAAAAAGCATTTTAATGGCCAAACTATCCTACA
Source organism: Dissostichus eleginoides (assembly GCA_031216635.1). Classification (NCBI taxonomy): domain Eukaryota; kingdom Metazoa; phylum Chordata; class Actinopteri; order Perciformes; family Nototheniidae; genus Dissostichus; species Dissostichus eleginoides. The sequence goes on from CM062276.1 coordinate 95,447, forward strand.
ATTTAGGATTTTCCAGAGAGGGTTATTTGTGAATATACGACCCTCCGGAGCGTTCGCAGTCAACGGGAGCATCAGAGGTCGAGAACTTTAAAACGTGATTATAGGTCGTAATAAGCTGCTGAACAATCGACCTATTTGGTCGTATGAGTTGGAGGACTTGTTGTTCTATTTACATGCATATAGACTTCTTGCACTATTTTTTATTTTTGTATATTATTATATATCTTGCATTGTTTGAGGAGCTCAGGTCAGAAGAGTTTCGTTTCCATGTCTACACTGTAGCTTTGTGCATCTGACATTCAAACCTTTGAATCTTGCTCGATGAGGATTCTGAGTGATGATGGAAATCAACAGTAAATTGTTTTTTGAACGCGGGCCACTTCTGGTCGCTGCGGCGTGAAGGACGGGAGGGGGTTCGGGAGGGGGGACTGGAGGGGAGGGGTGTAACTCTGTGATGTCACACTTGTAATGTAATTACAAAGCCATCTGTCTCTCATTGGATGACAAGCGCAAAATGTCCAATTATGCTTTCGTTTAAATCCTAATTAGTTCAGCCCAATTTGCCCTCCTGCTGCACGCAATGCCTCATGCAAAGGAGACATGCACGCTGCTTCACGTGCACGCTGCTTCATGTGCACGCTGCTTCACGTGCACGCTGCTTCACGTGCACACTGCTTCACGTGCACACTCTGCTTTTTAGGCAAAGCAATAATTCATGTGGTTACAGTCACATGCTTAGTCATGCTTCACACTTATTTTTACTTTGACTTTAAAAGGAGGGCAGTCTGTGCTGTCCTCAGGTTTTTGAAGATGTACTCTTTATTTTCAGTGATTTAATAGTATTTTATATTATTTTATATTGTTAAACACGTTGTTTACATGCACAGAAGTGTTCCTTTCTAAGTCTAATTCATGTTTCATCAAATTTAGGAGAAATGTATTCATGCATTGAACCTCTAACAAATTCTCTTGGCTTATCGTTGTTATTCATTATACAGCGTGCACATTTTTATGCAACTTTCTTTGATGTTATAAATGTATTAATCCATGTTATTTTTGATGTAAACATTTTATTAATTTGTGTCTTTTATTGCATATTTTTTATTTAAATTCTCATGTTTTTATATATTTTTTTCTTTACCTTTTCATGTTTGTATTCATCTTATATTGAACATTTTTACTTTAAATTATTAGGATATTATCTCGTTTTCATTTTAGTTTTCCTATCTTTTATTGTATCTATTTATTTATATAGGTTTTAATGACCTTTTTATGTTTATATAAGTGTAATGTATTTTTTTAATAATCTGTTATCGCACATGTTTGCTTAACTGTCTTGTAATGCTACACAGTAAATAAAAATACACGTGTTATAAATTAACATCTCTAACTAATACAGAGATTAAACGCAGTTGGTTTCGTGCAATAAATTATTTAAGACGTCTTTGTCTTTGTCTACATCTTTCAACCAAATGTTTATTTTTCTTTATACATTTAAATACAAAATAGGGTCTTTAATGACACACTGTAAATATTATCAGCCTCAGCCCTGGGGGAGCTTCTTAACAGATAATAAGCAGTGATTTCTCCGCGCTGCAGAGGCTGCGTTCAGGCCATGATTAGCCCGTAATCAGCAAAGTACAGCCTGATTATGAGCCGCCGCTCTCAGGTGTCTTCGGGGAATCTGATTTCTAACCGTCTCTTTCTTCTCTGTGATTACAACACGCACCTCTGATTTCCATGGCAGTGAAAGGCCACTTTTCCTCTTTGTGCAGCGTCTCAGAAACAGCGTATCCCAGAGGACACATCACGGCTGTTTGCTGCGGTTTATGGGTTCGTCGATATTGGCCTTTTATTGGCTCTGTCACTGTCACACACCTGTGGTAGAGTTGAGGTTTAGAGACCTTTAAAATGTTCACTGCCATGTGTAACTACAAACCGTAAACTGGCTGCTAATGCTCCGGAAGAAAGGCTGCAGGTTCGGTGTTTTCTATGAGGGTAAAATTATGAAGCTGCTTTAGTTCTTTCTTCTTATGGAGGTCTCTCATATTTACACCAAATATAAAAGCTTGTTTGCAGATGATATGTACTATCAGCGCAGCATTAATATCTTATGCTCTACTTAAATCAACTCTTTATAGGTACTCTTTTCTCGCTCAAATTCAAATAATTGTGTAACACTAAAACAGACAGTTTAAGCCTGTAACAGTATAAGGTAAGACTGAGCCAGCACTAACTATATGCTTTATTAGAAAGTAAAAACTTGAGCTTACTCTTTTATATAAGGCAAACAGAATAGGTCCGAGTACAGTAGCTTGTGGGACTCCAAGAGTCATTTTGGCTTGTCCCGCGATTCAATAAAGTCAGACTGAAGCATCCTTTGCTCCAGTCAATCCTCTCAGTAAATACAGAGCTGAATCCAGATCAAATGCACGCTGAAGGCTCTTTGAGCATGTTTTCTCTCACTGATTGTGCTGTTATGTTAAATGTTTGTTGTTTGTTTTGTGTCTTGATGTGTGTCTGTTGATGTTACACATGGAGCTGCTGTGATGCAAGTCACATTTCAGACTTGATCTGACCATTAAAGTATTATCGGATCTGATCGTTGGGTTCTGCTGGCCTTTTCATTAGTCAGTTAGCTGTGAAAAAGATATCGCCCCAACATTAAGAAATGGTTGTCCTTTTGAAGCCTTCTCCGGACCCCCTCATGATCTGAAGTGGTCAGCCATCTCCTCTCAGATTCATAAATCCATCTCCGTCAGAGCCTCAGCTGAAGGAGCACCCCTCATGATTCTGTACGAAAAGACAAACCCAGTTTTATCTTTAAAGAGGAAAATATTCCCCTTCAAGAGCAGAAATAATTCTTCTTTTCTCACATTTTCTAATCTGGACCTGGAGCAGTGAGCGGGTCAACAGCCTCATTGATCAGCCTGAGCCAGCACTAACTATATGCCTGTTTAGAAAGTAAAAACGTAAGCTTACTCTTTTATTTAAAGCAACAGAATAGGTCCGAGTACAGTACCTTGTGGGACTCCAAGACTAATTTTGGCTCGTGTTCTGATGGCCTTTTCATTAGTGATTTAGCTGTAGCTGTGAAAAAGATATCACCCCAACATTAAGACATGGTTGTCCTTTTGAAGCCTTCTCCAGACCCTCTCATGATCTGAAGTGGTCAGCCATCTCCTTTCAGATTCATAAATCCATCTCTGCTGTCAAATCCTGACGTGCAGATTGATTTCAGCTCGGATGTGTTTTATCTCCCACTCCATGAGTCTGTATGAAAAGACAAACCCAGTCTTATCTTTAAAGAGGAAAATATTTCCCTTCAAGAGCAGAAATAATTCCTCTTTTCTCACATTTTCTAATCTGGACCTGGAGCAGTGAGCGGGTCAACAGCCTCATTGATCTGCGTCTCACGGTGGCTGTATTCTGTTCAGAGCCCGTTGGCGCAGAGTGTGCTTCGATCTGTCGGTGATTTATCAACTCTGCAGGCCGGCGCCTCGCTACAAGTCACAACACACTGCCACGCTCATTCATTATGTGCTTCACCAGCAATACAGAGTGTAAGCCGGTACATGATGTGACAAGAAGGGTCAATACCCAGCCGCCGGAGCACAGGGAGGACCTCCTGCTGTGATTACATTTGGCAGGAGCATGACATGACCCAAATATGTGCATAATTAATATCATGTTTCATACACGACGATAACATCAGCAGCAAAAGGAGGCGCTGCTGCGGGAATGCAGTATTCACCTCTTTCAGTGTAGACTGTAGTAACAATGTTGCCGCCTGCTATTTTTCTAATAAAGACAAGAACATAAGGGCATTTTTTGTAGCATGTAGGGTAGGTGATTACGCTAATGACTGCATGCAAGGTTGGGAAAAAGACAGTAATACGGCCCAACGTAACCTTTACTGAATTAAACCTCTAAACAAAATGACAAAACAAAACATATGTCCCATTGCGGTCCAAACGACATGTTTTCAAACCTGCTGTTTTCATCGTGCCGAGTTTGGTTGGTATTAAAGTCAGAGAAAAGTATTTGGTTTCTTTTATTTACAGATTAAGAGGGAAATATGGCTCGTTTTCTCAAATGACGGCCACTTAAACAGCACATACTCTACTTAAAAGAGGACCTTAAGGGGCCCACCATCATGTTTTATTTACCCAGTGTGCAGCGGGTTTATATGGAACAAACCTTCTCTTACAACACGTGTAATGTTATCAGCCTATTATATATCGGTGTTAACAGTTATTTATTTAGTCTTTTGGATGGGGGTCAGAAGGAAGAACTGAAAAGCATGTCAGATATTATTACGTTTTGCTTCATTTACAAGTCCTTGATATGTAGAAGAAGTTTTTTATGTGCATTACTACTACCTAAATTAACCATGGATGTCATTTATTGCAGCACAACTGCATAACTGCAATGCATTGTGGGTGATATACACCTCCGAAGGTTGATCCCACCAAGGGCAACTATACTTATGATGGCAGCGGGGATTCGGGAATATCGTGAGAGCAAGTCAACGAGGGCGCGTTGAACGACTAATTAATAATATAATGCGTTAACTGTTTGAAAATAAAGAGTACCTCAATAAAAATCTACTTTTTTCTGACCTTAACATCTTAAAAAAAGAGGTTATAATTCTAATTTCCATCATATGCCTCTTACAGCATTCCTACATGGCTTTTGATAAAGGGACAGTCAGCTGGTCTCAGCCTCCACTTCATGGCTAATTGTATTATTGTAATATTATTACTGTAACATATGAGGAGGCTTTGAGGGGCTTTCCAAATGAGAATGGACGGACCTCCTGAGAATCTCCGAGGGACCCCCAGTCACCTTAAAGATAATAAGGAAGAAATGAAGTTTCATTATGCCGTTATAATTCATTTGATTTGTTCCGCTGCTTAACCCTGTATTGCCTCTCTTTATAATTACTAACGGTGATGAAACCGCGCTGTAATGGAGCTGCAGATCAATGGAAGGCCTGCAGTCTCTCTGCTACACACAGGAAACTGTCCTGGGCCCGAAACCTTAGACACTCAAGACATAACAAGATATAACAAAATAGAAACACAGACACACTGCTGATTGAAGGAATTATTATATTGCTGTTTACAACAGTATACGAGACAGAAGTATTGCGTCAAGTCTCACTTGAAAAAGAGATCAATGATCAAAATGGGATTCACCTCCTGCATAAATAAAGGTTTGAAATGAAATGAAAGTCCGCCAGTATGTGTCTGTCTAAAGAATAACAGAATCTCACAGGTTTTATACACTTGTTTTTAGTTTCCACAGCACTATACCTTTGGACCTTTTACAATCACATGTTACAACACCCTAAGCTAGATAAGACACTATGCTAAATAAGACCCTATGCTCAAAAACACACTGCAGACAGACATGTGCACATTCATGGTACAAAAGTCTCTCTAAATAAACTAAAGGATGAAACTCACGAGCATGGCTTACAACACACGATCATATAATATAGATGTTTTTTTTAAAAACACTTTATTTTAAGGAATACAGAATAGAACAGTAAAGTTAAATCACAAATCCTGAAAAACCCCAGTGTGTTAAAGCCTACAAATAGAGCCTAAACATATGTGTAATTATATTTTGTTCAGTAACCAGCAGCATTTAGTATTTTACTTATTTAGTCGAGTCGGAGGATGGTGACAGCTACTAATTGCCAAAGTTAAGAACCGCTTAATATCCGTTTGCTGTAGATATTCATGGTCCCCAGAGGATGATAACTCAAATGTTTTATAAGGACGTTTTCTTTGATAACCTACCGTCAAACTTATCAGAAATAAAAGTTACAATTCTGCAGAATAATGCCTTTTGTGACTGATATATGATTTATATATGCATATTAAATTAGTAGCTTGTTGATACTAATCGACCTAACCTCCAACCCCAACCCCAAATAAAACCATGTATTTTTACTCTTTCTTTAAGTGCTATTTATACACCTAGTAATATGAACGTGACACGAAAACTGGGAATCAATTGCAATGATTCAAAACCAAAGTACAGAAACCAAAGACTAAGCTGCATTTTAGGAAAACAGGACAAAGGGAGACATTTACTTTATATGGAAGGATCAATAGGACACAGGTGCCAACCATTAAGGGTGGGGCTGACAATCACCGGAAGTCAAGGGCTCTGAAACGAGATTGAAAGGTACAGGAAGTGCATGATAAGACTAGAAAAGTGACTGCAACTCAACACAACTAACTCCATCTAAACATGGACTATAACTTAAACAAGATATGAGTTAACAAGAACTAAACATGGCAAAATACAGACTTGTTGTGATGTTACTGCTGGTTTGTTGTTCGTTGCACAGAGGTAAGATGCTTGTGTTTGTGACAGAAGATGTAAACATTAATGGCTTTCTCCAACACTAAACTGTTAGCTATGGAGCCAGATTCTTCCTCTATGATAATGATGTTCCAAATAATATAAGTGTTTGTTTTAAGGCAGCTACCATGATGTTGATGTTAGCAACTGGAACAACAACATGATGTTTAGATCTTGAAGGCAGGGTTATTCAGCACAAATTCAAAGAAGAAACTCTGGTTCCCTTGCATTACCTCTCCTCTTCCTCTTCCTCTTCCTCGTACACAGGCGCTTTCCTTTCTCTTTGTTAGGCCCCTTCTCATTTTAATGACCCTGGTTTCATGCCAATTGTGTTAATTTCCTCAATATGTAAATTTCCTTAATGTGAACCCCCCTTTGACTGACAAAACTGTTGTGAGTTAATGAAGCTTTTGTAATTAGGATTGCTATAGCAACAGCGGTACCTGGGCCGGGATGATATTACATGCATTCTGCAGACAAACAGGCCACCAAAGCCGATTAAAAATGTCTCATAATGCGGAGACATTACCCCGAGCGCAGATAGGTAGGAGCACAATGCATCGTTAGCCTCGGAAAACCCAACACTAATGCCATTAAAGCCCCAAAATGCAGCATTACAGCGGCCCGGTGTTTTCACTTTAGCTTTTCATTAGATCTGTTGTCTGGAGCGGCTCGGCCTAATGAAATCAACAATGAGCCAAATCAAGACTTGACAATTTGGTTCCGCATTATACGAGAATCGCAAAACAGCTCGTAATTACTGAAGTGAATGTGAGACGTGAAAATGAGAGACGGAGAAATGATGGCCTGATTAACCCACATAGAGATGATTCAATGTTTATAACAAATCTATTTCCTGTCCGGGACGCACTACACAAAGCCGCTCTAATTTCATTTGGTGAATTTGTATCTTGTCAAAGGATTTTGAACAATGAACATGTAGAAGTTGCTCTGTTGAGTAGTCCACAATGTATCAGAGAGGAAATGTGATCAATTGCTGAAAATATAATGAAATGCTCTTTCTGGCCCGACCCGACCACGGATAAGCGGGAGAAGATGGATGGATGGCTCTTTCTGGTGCCCTTCCGGTGGAGAGAAGGTGATGAACTAAAGTATAAAGTGGTCTACGAGTGGAAAACATAAAGTGACATGAAGGGTGATGGATAGATACACATACTTTATTAATACCAAATTGGGAAATTATTTTGTTGCAGGACCAGTGTGCTCAATATTAAAATACAAATACTTAAAAATGGATAAGAGTTAACAATTAAAAATAAAATGAAAATGGAAAATAGTATAAACAAATACAAACAATATAAAACCAATCCTTCTTCTGTAATATAAGCCATCACCATGTAATCTATCCCCAACACATATTTCATTTGATAGAAGATCTTTTTGTTCCCCTCCCCAGAGAGGCGGCCTGTCACAGAGTTAAACTCAGTGTCAGCGGGTTACATTTCCACTTTGACATTAATTGCAGGTGACAGGGCTAAGTACAATGACAATGATGACTCTGGAGGAAATTCTCCATGCTTTGACAGGAGTCATTAAGCAGAGCGGGGACCTGGCAGGACGCCGTTATTGGACCTGATATCGGACAAAAACTGAATCGGAAACTTTTCTTTCTAGTGACAGAATCTAGAAATGTATTTTCAGTGTGTTTGCAGTGTGTGTGCAGTGGTGTGTGTGTGTGTGTGTGTGTGTGTGCAGTGTGTGTGCAGTGTGTGTGCAGTGTGTGTGTGTGTGTGTGTGTGTGTGCAGTGTGTGCAGTGTGTGCAGTGTGTGTGCAGTGTGTGTGCGGTGTGTGTTTGCAGTGTGTTTACAATGTGTGTGCAGTGCGTGTGCAGTGTGTGTGCAGTGTGTGTTTGCAGTGTGTGTGCAGTGTGTGTTTGCAGTGTGTGTGCAGTGTGTTTACAATGTGTGTGCGGTATGTGTGCAGTGCGTGTGCAGTGCGTGTGCAGTGTGTGTGCAGTGTGTGTTTGCAGTGTGTGTGCAGTGTGTATGCAGTGTGTGTGTGTGCAGTGCGTGTGCAGTGTGTGTGCAGTGTGTGTGCAGTGTGTGTGCAGTGCGTGTGCAGTGTGTGTGCAGTGCGTGTGCAGTGTGTTTACAATGTGTATGCAGTGTGTGTTTGCAGTGTGAGTGTGTGTGCAGTGTGTTTTCAGTGTGTGTTGGCAGTGTGTTTGCAGTGTGTGTGCAGTGTGTGTTTGTGGTGTGTGTGTGTGCAGTGTATGCAGTGTCTTGCAGTGTGTGTTGGCAGTGTGTGTGCAGTGTGTGTGCAGTGTGTGTTGGCAGTGTGTGTGCAGTGCGTGTGCAGTGTGTGTTTGTGGTGTGTGTGTGTGCTGTGTGTGTGCAGTGTGTGTTTGTGGTGTGTGTGTGTGCAGTGTGTGTGCAGTGTCTTGCAGTGTGTGTTGGCAGTGTGTGTGCAGTGCGTGTGCAGTGTGTGTGCAGTGTCTTGCAGTGTGTGTTGGCAGTGTGTGTGCAGTGCGTGTTCAGTGTGTGTTTGTGGTGTGTGTGTGTGCAGTGTGTGCAGTGTCTTGCAGTGTGTGTTGGCAGTGTGTGTGCAGTGCGTGTGCAGTGTGTGTTTGTGGTGTGTGTGTGTGCAGTGTGTGCAGTGTCTTGCAGTGTGTGTTGGCAGTGTGTGTGCAGTGCGTGTGCAGTGTGTGTTGGCAGTGTGTGTGCAGTGCGTGTGCAGTGTGTGTGCAGTGTCTTGCAGTGTGTGTTGGCAGTGTGTGTGCAGTGTGTGTGCAGTGTGTGTTGGCAGTGTGTGTGCAGTGTGTGTTGGCAGTGTGTGTGCAGTGTGTGTTGGCAGTGTGTGTGCAGTGCGTGTGCCATCACCCGTTGGTACTAAATCCAAGTGAATTCTGAATGTAATCCTTTGGTTTGTAATTGAGGTCAGCCATCATTTTATTCTAAAATGGATCACTTTCTCACGTCTAAAGGTTTGCTGAGTGTGTTTAGCGACAGCAGCAGAACAGTTAGTCTTGTGTTTGGGTTGATGCTGGAATACCTTAAGAAATCCATTTAAAATCGATTCCTATGAAATTAAAAACACATAAATGCCCTGTAAAGGAATATCTGCGTGTGTTTTTCAGTGTGTGTGTGTGTGTGTGTGCAGTGTGTTTTCAGTGTGTGTGTGTGTGTGTGTGTGTGTGCAGAGTGTTTTCAGTGGGTGTGTGTGTGTGTGTGCAGTGTGTTTTCAGTGTGTGTGTGTGTGTGTGTGCATGTGTGTTTTTCAGTGTGTGTGTGTGTGTGTGTGTGTGTGCCGAGTGTTTTCAGTGGGTGTGTGTGTGTGTGTGTGTGTGTGTGTGTGTGTGCAGTGTGTTTTCAGTGTGTGTGTGTGTGTGTGTGTGTGTGTGTGTGTGTGCAGAGTGTTTTCAGTGTGTGTGTGTGTGTGTGTGTGTGTGTGTGTGTGTGTGTGCGTGTGCAGTGTGTTTTCAGTGTGTGCGTGTGTGTTTTTCAGTGTGTGTGTGTGTGTGTGTGTGTGTGTGTGTGTGTGTGTGTGTGTGTGTGTGTGTGCGTGTGTGCAGTGTGTTTTCAGTGTGTGTGTGTTTTTGTGTGTGTGTGTGTGTGCAGAGTGTTTTCAGTGTGTGTGTGTGTGTGTGTGTGCGTGTGTGTTTTTCAGTGTGTGTGTGTGTGTGTGTGTGTGTGTGTGCAGAGTGTTTTCAGTGTGTGTGTGTGTGTGTGTGTGTGTGTGTGTGTGTGTGGGCAGGACAGCAGGCTGCAGCCTCTTGAGTCTGATCTCCGTCAGTACGATGGATGCTCTGAGGGTTTCAGAGAGAGATGAGTATCAGAAGAGAAATGATCTCCTCTCCTCTGACAGGATCATCTCACACCTGCACCGCTGATACATCTGAGAGAGGGAGAATGCAAAAGACTGGAGAAAAATGCAATAAAAAGTCTCAATATATTGTATGAAGCAGAGTGTGTCCTTATCTTAAAACCCCTTCATGAATTCCTTAAACCCAAGAACTTGTGCTTAGTTCTGATTTTGTTTTGCTTTTACTTCCTTTATACTTTCAAGTGGTATCAGACATAGATGAGAATCTGTGTTATTATCATAGTAATAAATAATGTTCATTACTTGCTCGTGTATTCTAAAACTGTTTTGGTAAATGCATTACGAGATGGCAATTTAACAACAATTAACAAACCTTTTTAATGAGGTTTCTGAGTGGAGGTTTTTCTGCAGATAAACATTGGAGGGCATCAGATATAATATTATTCTCAGGAAGAGTATGTGCATCCTCTTTGTGTCTTCAAATCTACATTATTAGTCTGAAAAAACTGTAATCAGTGCTAAGGGTTAAATGTAAGTCAAATTATGGGATTTTTTGGGGGAGAACTTTCTAACATCACATGAGAGCTAACGTGTTGTACTTGCATGTTCACGCTTGCAGGTCTATATTTAGATTGAATTACTCGGCTGTCTATTAAAATGCTTGACATTAATGTTTTTTAATCAAAGATTAAGATTCTATGTAAGGTTTTTATCACTACAATACATCTATTGTCATTACCTGGAGTTTCAGGGCAGTGTTAGCATCCCATAGTCTAAGAGCGGAGCGTACCAGGGGCATAAATTATAAAGTAATTGGAACGCTGCAAAAATGTGAAATGATTCAGAGGGAAATTTCTGAGGTGATTACACTCAACGAGTTCAAAGCACTTACCTCAGGACCATTAAAACAGCCATTACCGCCGCAAGACACCTTAAGGTGCTGTGAGAGAGAGAGAGTGTGTGTGTGTGTGTGTGTGTGTGTATGTGTGTGTGTGTGTGTGTGTGTGTGTGTTTAAAGATGTATAAAATGACTCTGCTTGTTAGCTTCCCCAAGCGGCTGAGTGCATTTTTAAAGACTTTTGTTGCAGTTTCTGTGAGCAGCTCCGACTATAAAACAGAGACAATGAGGTCAAACGAGGAGAACATATAAATATCTGAGAAATGGGAACAAACGTTAATTAGTTAAGTTCAGGATCAGGGCCTCCCCCTCACCTCTGACCCCCTGCTGAGCCGCTCAGACCGGTCACACATCCTCTTTGTCTCTGACTCCATGACCCATCATCCATTAATCCATTCCCCTTCCTACCTCCTTTTTACCTTCATCCCTCCCTGTTGGGAAAATGCTGAATGTCCTCTTCCAATATCAGAGTATACTTTACTATATCAGTGATGGCTCATACTGACGGGGGAACAACACATACATATGAACCAAATGCTCATCATCCTGTTCCCTCAGTTTGTGTTTATCACAACAATAACGTGTGTGTGTGTGTGTGTGTGTGGGTGTGCATGTGTGTGTGTGTGTGTGTGTGTGTGTGTGTGTGTGTACAGACCTTCACTCAGGCCTCGCTGCTGAACACACTAATAGTTTTGTTTTTGAATGTTCAAGCATGATTGCCTTTTGAAATGATGAATAATGTGCTCAGGCTACAACATGAAGAGATGTGTTTGTGCACACACACACACACACACACACACACACACACACACACACACACACACACACACTGTCAGGGTGATACTCAATTACTCGTCATTATCTTTTATTCTTTGTTTAATCATGTCGACTCGTTGTTTTTTAGAGGAACAGACAGCAACAATAACACAACACTGATATTAATGACAGAACACAATAAATACATTAGGTTCAAGGACTGGCATTAACAAACATCATTTATTTACATGTTCACCCTCCGGAGAAAAGAGTCTTTCAGCTGCTTATGATTCTGTAAGATGCACAAACAAAACTCTTCTGTCAACCTTGGGTTTATATTTTTCTTATAAGCAAACTATTTCCAAGGTCAATCATCATTTTCATATTAATTTATAACAACAGTAACATTTTATTTACATTGTTATATGTCATTGGAGCATATGTTTCTTCACAAAGAAGTTAACGATATAGTGACATCACTACGGAACACTCCTATTGGCTAGCGCTCCAACACATTATACGTGATGTACGGCTAAGGGGCGGGACATCCCTAAGCGGTTTACCAATCAGAGCAGACTGGGCTCTGGTTTCAGACAGAGGGTGAAAAGACACATTGCTTGTAGTTTAAAATTGTGGACATTTTATTGCAAACTAAATATGACTTCATTCTAGTTAGATAGCACGTAGAGCAGAGTATTCACTAACATATTGTTCTGTGTGTTCTTGGTCCATTCCTTTAGAAATAACATTATATTAAAATAACTTCTCAATTTTCTGGATTTTGAAGTTAACTTTCTCTGCATAACTGAAGAAGAAGAAATCGATTATTATAAAAACATTTCTGTATTCATTTTTTTTGATATGATTGTTGAATTCTTCTACTTAACAAAACAAACTAATATAAAGTGAAGAAATAGTTCTAAATTAAATTCTATATTTAGAATATAACAGGTGAATCTAAGTGATATTTGCATTTATAGGGTTTGCTCGACACCTGCTTCTAACAGACCACTTACTCGCCTTCTTTTGTTTTTATTTGCGTATGATGGAAAAATTAGTTCCTGTCCGTCAAATCCCAACTGCTGTCACAACCAATGAAGGAGTCCATTTGTTTCTGCGGACCCCCACACACACACATTTACACACACACACACATTTACACACACACATTTACAAACACACACACACACACACACCAGGACACAGGGCATTGGGGGGGGGGGGGAATCAATAGAGATTGGACACAGTCCAGTTCCTGCTACAATCTGCTTTTATACAGAAATGCATGCTGGGAGAACAAACCTATGGAGGTCTCAACTCTCACATTTTAATAATGTGGGAGTTACAGGAATCTGCAGGAATGTTTCCATAAAACTCTGAAATAACTCAGCATTTCATCACTTCCTGTCCCCTGGTCTGGAGGTCAATGGTTTCTGAATGTGTTTTTGTTTGTTATCCTGAAATAAGGTCTATGGTTATCACAAGCTGAAGAGATTTTAATGGTTGGTTCTACGAGATAGATAGCTTAGCGGCGGTGACGTCAAGTCATGTGACCGTGCTGTAGTTCCTTTCTAGCCCAACATTAGCCACCTTTAGCTTAGCGGCGGTGACGTGAAGTCATGTGACCGTGCTGTAGTTCCTTTATAGCCCAACATTAGCCGCCTTTAGCTTAGCGGTGGTGACGTGAAGTCATGTGACCGTGCTGTTGTTCCTTTATAGCCCAACATTAGCCTCCTTTAGCTTAGCGGTGGTGACGTGAAGTCATGTGACCGTGCTGTAGTTCCTTTATAGCCCAACATTAGCCGCCTTTAGCTTAGCGGTGGTGACGTGAAGTCATGTGACCGTGCTGTTGTTCCTTTATAGCCCAACATTAGCCTCCTTTAGCTTAGCGGTGGTGACGTGAAGTCATGTGACCGTGCTGTAGTTCCTTTATAGCCCAACATTAGCCTCCTTTAGCTTAGCGGTGGTGACGTGAAGTCATGTGACCGTGCTGTAGTTACTTTATAGCCCAACATTAGCCTCCTTTAGCTTAGCGGTGGTGACGTGAAGTCATGTGACCGTGCTGTAGTTCCTTTGTAGCCCAACATTAAATTAGTTGCTTGAACAACCAACATTTTAAAGTTGTATTACTGACTCCCTGTCACGAACTTGGAAACACAAGTTACAAGACTCAAATGCACGACCCGGGAGACAAAGGTAAAGTATGAGAAAAGTACTTTATTCCAAAAATAGGATGTACAAATAAGGATCGACGCTCTTGACGAGGTGAAAAAGGTTTCAAAAAAGGCACAAAAGAAAATCGCTCACAAAGTGAGGAACAAAACTTACAAAATACTTCAGGAGCATAAATTAGGCTTGAGTCATAATAACTAGTCGCTGGTATGATGACTACTGGCATGGAGACAGGACAAGACGAACTGACACAAGACAAAGGGAGACTGGGGAATTTAAACAAGAGGTAACTGGGCACAGGTGGAAACAATCAGGGGCGGGGCTAGCGCTGATGAGAGCGGGAGACACACACAAGGATAGGGGCTGCCTCTCACTTCGGTTAAATGAAATCCTTGCGTCCCTCACTTGCGTCGTTTCCCTGCGTTTAGTCCCTCCACCAGGGAAGCATGGAGAGACGCAAGGAAACCACGAGAAGCAGGGAAATTAGTTTTAAGAGCAATGGGACGTTGTTTCCTCAGGAGCGCCACGTGAAGCGACGTCCGTTTTTGATGACGCCGCACACCTGATTGTCTGACAGCAGGCAGATCAGTGCATGTGCTGCATCGTCCAATCAGTGAGCGATACACAGTAAGGGGGCGGGGCGAGTGTCTGAGGATTTCACCGGAGGATGGTCTGGTAGTACCTGGATTATCGCTCCTCCGTTATCACTCCTCGATCCTCGATCCTCGGTCCTCCGGCAAAAATAAGGCCACTGGGACGCTACTCAAGATGGCGCAGACAAATCAACATCCGGTGATACCGAGACCGAGGAGCGAGGAGAACCGAAGTGAGATGCACCCAGGGAGTCAAGGAACCTGGAATGAAACATAACAGGTGAGTGTCAAAATAAAACAGGAAGTGGGAGACAAGACACAAAATGACTAAACAAAAACATGAAACATGACTACACTCAACATATTTGACGGGACACGACACTCCCAGTATTTGAATATCTTCCCTCTGCTCTCAGATACAGTCAGATTCAGCTCTGTGATAAATAAACGGATTATTATGCACTTTCATGGAAAAGGAGGAAGTGAAGAAGCATTTTATCAGAGAGGAAATGAACAGATACCCGACATGTTGAAGGTCAAATGGTTTTATTATCTTCTATATGACGAAATGAAATGTAAGATGTCATATTGCAGAAGCCTGTTTAGAAAGGAGTTCTTTAAATTACACATCAGTGAAACTGCACAGCGTGGCGTTTAATGTTAAACTGATTAATCAGAGCTGCATAAGCACCGTCTGCCATCTGGAGAGAAATACCTGCAGGAGAGGGTAGGGAAAAGGGAGGCGATGAAACACACACACACACACACACACACACACACACACACACACACACACACACTTTAGCCCAAAGAAAAGCACATGACAAAGCAGAATTACTTCATTAAGACGGTGATTTATAGCCTCGTAGCAGCTTCTGTCGGACATCAGCTCAGCAAGTCTAGCTTTCTCTCTACTGTCATTTATTATATCTGCTATATAACATATACCCTTTATAGTTATAACTGTTATTATTTCTTACATTTTAAAGTTTTTTTGTGTATTCCTGTTTCAAACCTGTGTGCTGCACTGTGTTTGTGGTTTATGTTTTTTCAGCTTAAAAGTTGTTGAAAAAAATAACAATAGATTTCAAATTTCTGAGTTGCAGACAGTTCCTGAGCATTTTGGGGCCTTAATCAAAATCGGTCACTGCGTCCATTTCAGAATAATATATATGATATGTTTTATAATGATTGATCATTAAAGTGTTCTCAAAGCTGGTAAAGGTGCAGCTAGTTTGAATGACTTTGTATACTGCAGGGTAGCTGGTGGATTTACTCCAGGTGGAACTAAAGTCTGATTTAACACTTGATTATATTTCACATCATTCATCCACATCTGTGAAGTAACTCAAGGGATTAAATACATGTAGTGGAGGAAAAGTACACCATGTACCTCTGAACTGTAGTGGGGCAGAAGTACACACTAGCATAACATTGAAATACTTAAGTACAAGTACCTCAAAGTTGTACTTAAGTACAGTACTTGAGTAAATGTTCTTAGTTACTTCCCACGTCTGAAAACAAGATTTTGGTCGAATGCAACAAGCAAACACCTTAAATCCAGATGAACTGTGAACTCCTGGCTGTTTCCTGAGGTTTCTGTGAACTCTGTGGTTTCTGTGAACTCTGTGGTTTCTGTGAACTCTGAGGTTTCTGAAGTGAACTCTGAGGTTTCTGTGAACTCTGAGGTTTCTGAAGTGAACTCTGAGGTTTCTGTGAACTCTGTGGTTTCTGAAGTGAACTCTGAGGTTTCTGTGAACTCTGTGGTTTCTGAGGTGAACTCTGAGGTTTCTGAAGTGAACTCTGAGGTTTCTGTGAACTCTGAGGTTTCTGAAGTGAACTCTGAGGTTTCTGTGAACTCTGAGGTTTCTGTGAACTCTGTGGTTTCTGAAGTGAACTCTGAGGTTTCTGTGAACTCTGAGGTTTCTGTGAACTCTGAGGTTTCTGTGAACTCTGTGGTTTCTGTGAACTCTGTGGTTTCTGAGGTGAACTCTGTGGTTTCTGAGGAACTCTGTGGTTTCTGTGAACTCTGTGGTTTCTGAAGTGAACTCTGAGGTTTCTGAAGTGAACTCTGAGGTTTCTGAAGTGAACTCTGAGGTTTCTGAAGTGAACTCTGAGGTTTCTGTGAACTCTGAGGTTTCTGAAGTGAACTCTGAGGTTTCTGAAGTGAACTCTGAGGTTTCTGTGAACTCTGAGGTTTCTGAGTGAACTCTGAGGTTTCTGAAGGAACTCTGAGGTTTCTGTGAACTCTGTGGTTTCTGAGGTGAACTCTGAGGTTTCTGTGAACTCTGAGGTTTCTGAAGTGAACTCTGAGGTTTCTGAGGTGAACTCTGAGGTTTCTGAAGTGAACTCTGAGGTTTCTGTGAACTCTGTGGTTTCTGAGGTGAACTCTGAGGTTTCTGTGAACTCTGAGGTTTCTGAAGTGAACTCTGAGGTTTCTGAAGTGAACTCTGAGGTTTCTGTGAACTCTGTGGTTTCTGAGGTGAACTCTGAGGTTTCTGTGAACTCTGAGGTTTCAGAGGTGAACTCTGAGGTTTCTGTGAACTCTGAGGTTTCTGAAGTGAACTCTGTGGTTTCTGAAGTGAACTCTGTGGTTTCTGAAGTGAACTCTGAGGTTTCTGAAGTGAACTCTGAGGTTTCTGAAGTGAACTCTGTGGTTTCTGAGTGAACTCTGAGGTTTCTGAGTGAACTCTGAGGTTTCTGAGGTGAACTCTGTGGTTTCTGAGGTGAACTCTGAGGTTTCTGAAGTGAACTCTGAGGTTTCTGAAGTGAACTCTGTGGTTTCTGAAGTGAACTCTGAGGTTTCTGAAGTGAACTCTGTGGTTTCTGAAGTGAACTCTGAGGTTTCTGAGTGAACTCTGAGGTTTCTGAAGTGAACTCTGTGGTTTCTGAAGTGAACTCTGAGGTTTCTGAGTGAACTCTGAGGTTTCTGTGAACTCTGAGGTTTCTGAAGTGAACTCTGTGGTTTCTGAGGTGAACTCTGAGGTTTCTGAAGTGAACTCTGAGGTTTCTGAAGTGAACTCTGTGGTTTCTGAGGTGAACTCTGTGGTGTTTTTCCTCCGCAGTTTGAAGCAGGAAGTGGACCTCAGGTTCCTCTGTCACACATTCACCTTCTGACGGAGAGGATCCTGAGAGGAAGCACTTCCTGAAGACATCTAATTGCTAATCTATAATCCTTTTAATACGCTTCTGCCTCTTTCCGATTGATCCTCTTCCAGCGGAACAGCAGCACCGGGGGCTGCATTAATCCTGTTATTGAGAGTCAGGCTCTAGAAATCCAAATAGCTCTTTTACCCCCGTCACCCACCCCCATCCTCCCCTGTTATTGTCTGTCATTGATAACCTCATCAAAAAGAAACAAAAAGGATGTAAGACAACAACGCTTTGTTTACGACAGAAAGGATGTTCCATCCTTATTGGATGTAATGTGCTCAGTGACTGTGTGATACATTATTTAGTTGATGGATTAGATTCAATTAGATGTTCTTTATTGGTCTAGTTTCACAATTCTGAGAAATTAAACTAATATTTCATTTTTTTCCCTGAGAATTATACTCTTTCAATTATTTTTTTCTTAGAATCTCAGAATTCAGATTTTTTTTTTTGGTTGAAAATATCAAAAATCTTTTTAATTTTTGGAATTCTGAATTTCTTTCTGAGGTTTCTATTTCTCGGAAATCTTATAATTGTTATCGGAATACTGAATTGTACTGAAAAAAATTACTGCATAAAAAATATTTGAATTCTGAGTTTTTTCGACACAGTCCCATTGTTTAAATCGAACAAAAAGTGAAGTGTAAAAAAAAAAAGTGGCCATTGTATGGGAGGTTACGTGCCAGACTTATTGCTTCAAATTATTGTTTCCATGTTTCATTGTTAACATATGAGTGAAATCAAAAAAAGTGTTTGTTCTAAAAGGTGCCAATTTGACTTCCAATGATCCATTTGACTTCCAATAATTTCCATATTGAAATGCCATTTTGGCTTTCTATCTGCAGTCAGAGTTATATTGTGAGTGCATCATCAATTATCTTCTTTATGGCCTTAGCGGTTAATAAACTTAGGTAACACTTTATATTAAGGTACACTTATTCACCATCAACTAGTTTTTAATTAACATGTGGTCAACTACTAGCTTATTTGTTACGAACAAGACTTCACTTTAAAATAGGGAGTTCTGAGTTTGAAATACCCATTTTTAGTTATTTTGACACAGTTAACACCTATAGTTTCATGTCTTGATACATAAGAATAGACCATAGGTGTTATTATGGGACAGTTACTATTCTTGTGGTACTACTGCCTCATTAGGCCCATATTGAGCAGAGCATATTAAGACCAAAACTCATGTACAACAACTTCCTTACTTGCAATAAATCAGCACTAATTAGAGGGTTATTGAGGAAAAACTCTCAACTAATGGCTTATTACTTGTAGAATATGGTCATGTAGAATAAGGCGTTAATAAGTGTTTTATAATGACTAATAAAGAGCCAATATACTGCTAATATGCACGTTAATTAACAACTAGTTGATGGTGAATTTGTGTACCTTAATATAAAGTGTTACCTAAACTTATTTTTAACTTAATGTTGTCTCACTACAACAGTGGAGGAATTGCATTTCTTCTCATGTATCTCCATGTTTATAATCCCTCCTATCACCAAACACCAAGCCTCGCCCTGAGGTCAGATTGACGAGAGGAGAAAGTGACCGTCTGCTTCCCATTAACCTCCGTCCACAGAGTCCAGAACGCAGATGTCTTTTCCTCTTCTCCTCGTATCCCTGACGCCAATACTTTGTGATTCCTAAAGCCTATAATTATAAACTTTTTGGTTATCTTAAAGCAGGGGTGTCAAACTCAAGGCCCTCGACTTCACTTCATGTGGCCCCACAAGAGCTCTGAAAGAATATAATATGTTTATTATACGGTTTCATGCCGCTTTTCAGAAGCACGTTGTCCATAAACTACATGTCCCACAATGCATCTCATTTTGTGACGTGCTCACTGTAGAGACTTGCAATTATTTGCCCTAGACTTCTGCTTTCAGACGTAGTTAATTATGAAGTTATTACCCTGGCAGTAATGTAATATAATACATTATTTTTCCCACAGAGCAGACATTTGCCTTTGTTTCAGCAAGAAAAGAGACATCTTAATATTACAAATTAAAAAGAAGTTACACAATTTACAAAAAACACATCCTGTAACAGTTCTGAGGATTTAGCAGCCAGGTATATATTGCACAGTTATTAACAGCATATATATATATATTGCACAAACTGAAAAAAACAGGGAACAAGATTTACTTTGGAAAACCTAGGTAACAAATTGCACTCAGAAAACCTAAGTAAATTTAACAACGTATATTTCAAGTAGCTTCTACTTACAGTTAAGAAGTGTTTGTTACTAAAGGCAATCAAGTAAACTTGACTGTAAAATTTCAGTTTCTGTAAGTACATTTTACTTTCTATTGCATAGTTTACTTAAGATTATATTTGCTTCTTATTACAAATCTCCAGTTACAACTATTTGGCTTTTCAGGTTGTTTTTACTTGCTATTTTTACCTTTTATTTAATAAATGTGTAGGTAATATTTAAATATTTATTACGTATCATCAAATGCAATTCTTATTCAATAAAACAGTTTTACAGTAAGGCTACTACAAAACATGAAACCGTTATTAACAGCATATATTGCACTTATTGCACAACAAGGGGTGTTATAGTCTGTGTTGTTGTGTGTCCATGCTTTAACCTGTTAAGCTTTTTTTTCACGAAACTGTGTTTTTACATTTAACAACCTATTAATGTGTCATACCCACCACGGGTTTTGGGCATTCTGGGTACGCATCACTCATTCACCAAGGGGTAATGTTTAGCTGGAGTTTAGGAACTTCTCCTCGATTCTATTGGCCCTAACGGTTAAAAAGAGATGTCAATCATCCAAATCTACCGATGGGATCCAGAGATATGGAAAATGCACGCAAATGACCCCAGAAGTGGGTTTATTTTTCTAAATCTCTCTAAAAAGGTCAAATGTCACTTGTTTTGCATCAATCTTGATACAGGGTACTTATTATGTTATAGTTTGGATTCCTAAAGCTTTTAGTCTCCGATCCCATCATTCAAGGCTGGTTTTCACTATAAGTAATGAGTTTTCTTTGGACGGACACTATAATTTACATTTTTTTACTATATTCAATCTGAATTTACTTTAAAATAAAAACTTTCTATATTGATTCTGACTTTTCTGCATCCAGCTCACAGGTTTATCATTGCTTTGAGAAAAAAGATTATTAATTTTCCCCTTTTAGAAGTGTAGTTATAGTCATTTGTTCTGGGCATGTCATTTTCGAGCCTGAGACCTGAAAAACAGGCTCGGGGGTTAACGGGTTAATGTTAAAAAAACTCTTCTGGAAAAACACAGGAGGAATTTTGGCCTTTTCAGACCATTTACATGCACTAACTCCTATAGAAGACATGAGGAGAGGGAGCACCACAGAGTTTAATAGGCCCCCTTCATTTGGACTTTTGTGGCCCTCCACAGACTGAAACATATTGACATACATACATACTGATGAATCAAAAACAAACATAATGCAGGCTGTTATTCCATCATGATGTAATGTACCCTGCAGTGTTGCTATAAGGGAACATGATGTAATTGACCCTGTAGTGCTGTTATAAGGGAACATGATGTAATTGACCCTGTAGTGCTGTTATAAGGGAACATGATGTAATTGACCCTGCAGTGTTGCTATAAGGGAACATGATGTAATTGACCCTGTAGTGCTGTTATAAGGGAACATGATGTAATTGACCCTGCAGTGTTGCTATAGGGAACATTATGTAATTGACCTGTAGTGTTGTTATAAGGGAACATGATGTAATGTACCCTGCAGTGTTGCTATAAGGGAACATGATGTAATTGACCCTGCAGTGTTGCTATAAGGGAACATGATGTAATGAACCCTGCAGTGTTGCTATAAGGGAACATGATGTAATGTACCCTGCAGTGTTGTTATAAGGGAACATGATGTAATTGACCCTGCAGTGTTGTTATAAGGGAACATGATGTAATTGACCCTGCAGTGTTGTTATAAGGGAACATGATGTAATTGACCCTGTAGTGCTGTTATAAGGGAACATGATGTAATTGACCCTGTAGTGCTGTTATAAGGGAACATGATGTAATTGACCCTGCAGTGTTGCTATAAGGGAACATGATGTAATTGACCCTGTAGTGCTGTTATAAGGGAACATGATGTAATTGACCCTGCAGTGTTGCTATAAGGGAACATTATGTAATTGACCCTGTAGTGTTGTTATAAGGGAACATGATGTAATGTACCCTGCAGTGTTGCTATAAGGGAACATGATGTAATTGACCCTGCAGTGTTGCTATAAGGGAACATGATGTAATGAACCCTGCAGTGTTGCTATAAGGGAACATGATGTAATGTACCCTGCAGTGTTGCTATAAGGGAACATGATGTAATTGACCCTGCAGTGTTGTTATAAGGGAACATGATGTAATTGACCCTGCAGTGTTGCTGTAAGGGAACATGATGTAATTGACCCTGTAGTGTTGTTATAAGAGAACATGATGTAATTGACCCTGCAGTGTTGTTATAAGGGAACATGATGTAATGTACCCTGCAGTGTTGTTATAAGGGAACATGATGTAATTGACCCTGCAGTGTTGCTATAAGGGAACATGATGTAATTGATCCTGCAGTGTTGCTATAAGGGAACATGATGTAATTGACCCTGCAGTGTTGCTATAAGGGAACATGATGTAATGTACCCTGCAGTGTTGTTATAAGGGAACATGATGTAATGTACCCTGTAGTGTTGTTATAAGGGAACATGATGTAATTGACCCTGTAGTGTTGCTATAAGGGAACATGATGTAATTGACCCTGCAGTGTTGCTATAAGGGAACATGATGTAATTGACCCTGCAGTGTTGCTATAAGGGAACATGATGTAATTGACCCTGCAGTGTTGTTATAAGGGAACATGATGTAATTGACCCTGCAGTGTTGCTATAAGGGAACATGATGTAATTGACCCTGCAGTGTTGCTATAAGGGAACATGATGTCTGGGAGGCCGAAAAGTGACCCTTTATAAAATCAAAATCACTTAGTTATTTATCTACAAGAATGCTTTACGGTCACACATTTTATGGCTCTTTGTTCTGATGAAAAACTGTCAGAAGCAAAGATTGATCCGGTAGTTAATCTGAGATTCACGGCTGTCTTCATTCCTCACAGTTTGGAGTCTGGACTTGGGGATATTAAACATAATACATGTCTCTGTGAGTTGCTTGAGTATTCATTTGTACAGTGAAGCCCTGATGGCTGATAGGACTGAGGTATTAAGTACCTATTCTATTTTGACATTATCATCATTTAACATACCATATGGCGACTGTATAACGGGGGTTAACACATCTTCTCAAACTTGATCAAACTTATAACCTGCTCCGTGTCCCGATCAGTGACTCGGAGATAAAGGTTACCCTCATATTTAATCAAGATCATTTCCCCCGGGACGCTTTAAGTGCCTCTCAATGGCTGTTTGTTATCCTTATTAAAAGTTCAATAACTCCACGGAAAACAATTTAATTAATACTGATTGTGTCTGAAAAGAGCAGCGCCTCAGGGCCCAGAAACCGTCTGAGGAAACATGAGCATTTTAATCTGAAGGACTTAATTACCTGCAGAGGAACGCCCCTCCCCCGAAGGCTTTATCTCTCTGACCTTCCTCTTTATTTCACTTCATGACATAACGGCTCTGAATTACGTCTCCTAATAAACTTTACTCCTGAAGTATGATCCATTAAGACTTCAATCAAATCTACACCGTCCACAATCCTACAGTCCAAACTAAAGTATGATCCATTAAGACTTCAATCAAATCTACACCGTCCACAATCCTACAGTCCAAACGAAACATGGAGACGAAGCGTTCAGTTTCTGCCACATTTCAGGAACAAACTCCCAAACATCGTTTAAATCAAGAGCTTTTTGAACATTAAAGCATGTCAACACGTCAAAGTAGAAACACATCAGCAGGAGAGGACTCTTTAAAGTAGAGACACTACATACTGATATACACCTGAACATCAGCAGGAGAGGACTCTTTAAAGTAGAGACACTACATACTGATATACACCTGAACATCAGCAGGAGATGACTCTTTAAAGTAGAGACACTACATACTGATATACACCTGAACATCAGCAGGAGAGGACTCTTTAAAGTAGAGACACTACATACTGATATACACCTGAACATCAGCAGGAGAGGACTCTTTAAAGTAGAGACACTACATACTGATATACACCTGAACATCAGCAGGAGATGACTCTTTAAAGTAGAGACACTACATACTGATACACACCTGAACATCAGCAGGAGAGGACTCTTTAAAGTAGAGACACTACATACTGATATACACCTGAACATCAGCAGGAGAAGACTCTTTAAAGTAGAGACACTACATACTGATATACACCTGAACATCAGCAGGAGAACTCTTTAAAGTAGAGACACTACATACTGATATACACCTGAACATCAGCAGGAGAGGACTCTTTAAAGTAGAGACACTACATACTGATATACACCTGAACATCAGCAGGAGAGGACTCTTTAAAGTAGAGACACTACATACTAATATACACCTGAACATCAGCAGGAGAGGACTCTTTAAAGTAGAGACACTACATACTGATATACACCTGAACATCAGCAGGAGAGGACTCTTTAAAGTAGAGACACTACATACTGATATACACCTGAACATCAGCAGGTGAGGACTCTTTAAAGTAGAGACACTACATACTAATATACACCTGAACATCAGCAGGAGAGGACTCTTTAAAGTAGAGACACTACATACTGATATACACCTGAACATCAGCAGGAGAGGACTCTTTAAAGTAGAGACACTACACACTGATATACACCTGAACATCAGCAGGAGAGGACTCTTTAAAGTAGAGACACTACATACTGATATACACCTGAACATCAGCAGATGACTCTTTAAAGTAGAGACACTACATACTGATAACACACTGAACATCAGCAGGAGAGGACTCTTTAAAGTAGAGACACTACATACTGATATACACCTGAACATCAGCAGGAGAGGACTCTTTAAAGTAGAGACACTACATACTGATATACACCTGAACATCAGCAGGAGAGGACTCTTTAAAGTAGAGACACTACATACTGATATACACCTGAACATCAGCAGGAGAGGACTCTTTAAAGTAGAGACACTACATACTGATATACACCTGAACATCAGCAGGAGATGACTCTTTAAAGTAGAGACACTACATACTGATATCACCTGAACATCAGCAGGAGAGGACTCTTTAAAGTAGAGACACTACATACTGATATACACCTGAACATCAGCAGGAGAGGACTCTTTAAAGTAGAGACACTACATACTGATATACACCTGAACATCAGCAGAGATGACTCTTTAAAGTAGAGACACTACATACTGATACACACCTGAACATCAGCAGGAGAGGACTCTTTAAAGTAGAGACACACATACTGATATACACCTGAACATCAGCAGGAGAGGACTCTTTAAAGTAGAGACACTACATACTGATATACACCTGAACATCAGCAGGAGAGGACTCTTTAAAGTAGAGACACTACATACTGATATACACCTGAACATCAGCAGGAGAGGACTCTTTAAAGTAGAGACACTACATACTGATATACACCTGAACATCAGCAGGAGAGGACTCTTTAAAGTAGAGACACTACATACTGATATACACCTGAACATCAGCAGGAGAGGACTCTTTAAAGTAGAGACACTACATACTGATATACACCTGAACATCAGCAGGAGAGGACTCTTTAAAGTAGAGACACTACATACTGATATACACCTGAACATCAGCAGGAGAGGACTCTTTAAAGTAGAGACACTACATACTATATACACCTGAACATCAGCAGGAGAGGACTCTTTAAAGTAGAGACACTACATACTGATATACACCTGAACATCAGCAGGAGAGGACTCTTTAAAGTAGAGACACTACACACTGATTACACCTGAACATCAGCAGGAGAGGACTCTTTAAAGTAGAGACACTACATACTGATATACACCTGAACATCAGCAGGAGAGGACTCTTTAAAGTAAGAGACTACATACTAATATACACCTGAACATCAGCAGGAGAGGACTCTTTAAAGTAGAGACACTACATACTGATATACACCTGAACATCAGCAGGAGAGACTCTTTAAAGTAGAGACACTACATACTATATACACCTGAACATCAGCAGGAGAGGACTCTTTAAAGTAGAGACACTACATACTGATATACACCTGAACATCAGCAGGAGAGGACTCTTTAAAGTAGAGACACTACACACTGATATACACCTGAACATCAGCAGGAGAGGACTCTTTAAAGTAGAGACACTACATACTGATATACACCTGAACAAAAAGTCTTCTCCAGGATGAAACTCAGAGATAATCAACGTCTCAGATAACCCAACAGTTTCTTGCACCGACATTTAAAAACATTTCCGTTTCCGGAGTTTTTTCAGTAAATTATTTGTCATTACTAAATGTTCCTGTCTTACACTTTTTCAAAATGCCAGGAAGCAGCAGCAGCAGCAGATCACCTTCAGTTTTAAATCTGCCCTTTGGGAATGTCGTGCACATTTTCCTGCGTCATGTAACCGTCAGTCAGAAACTAAAGTGTTCTGTTAAAAAAAAAAGAAAAAGGTAGACGAGCTCCTGCTGGGAACAAATATATAACATTATGAATAAAACAGATGCAGAAACAGAGGATTTCTGCAGAACTGAGGCCTTCAGGGACCTCTATCAAACAGTTCCCAAGTACCTTTTCACCCACAAAGACCAGGAAGGGATGGAAAAATAAATGAGAAATTTGAGTTCTTATTGCATTAATATTTGTGTAATTATATCAGGTTTAGTTTAGTGGATTTTAATGAATCTCCTGGACTCAGCGTTACCTTTTGGCTGTTTCTCTTCCTGCACTTTATCAGAAACTAAACCAGCCTGAAGAACAAACATTTTTTAATGAATTTAATATTGTGTCTAACCCAAAATAAACCCTTCTCTCCCATGAACAATTCAACACGGATCAGGCGAGCCCAGGCAGGAAGTGACCGGCAACACTTTGGAGAAAAGTTGTGAAATTGTGAAGATTCACAAGTGATTAATAAGAAAATTATTTTATGGCAATTAAAATGATTAAAGCTGCAGGGCTTTTTGCGGTCAGTGTGAAAAGCTGAAGAAGGCAACAAAGCTGAGAAGCAAATTGCATTAGTACGTTGAGGAGAACTGTATTAAAATGCAAATGTACAGCTGTTAATAGTTCTTCAAAAACCAATAATCCCCCACAGTCAGTCATGTGTCAAAATGGTTAATGGAAAAATATCCCAGAGGCATCCGAGGTCCTTCCATCCCGCTTCTGATTATAGCCGAAATTCTGTTTGGGGAGAGCGGGGGGTCAGCGTGGCTTAATGTGGGCAGCGTCCCAAACCCATTGTTCTGATGAATATCTCCTCTTCCTCTTCCTCTCAGGGGAGGAAGAGGAGGATCTGATCTGCAGATATTCATCAGACAACCTGTGCTGGACAATCTGGCTTTTATATAACGCTGTAGCTGAATAGAGAGGATATATGTGGGCCGACCTGGAAGGTAATATATATATAATCTGTGTCCAGAGGTGGGAAGTAACTATGTGCTTTTACTCAAGTACTGCACTTAAGTACAATATTGAGGTACTTCTAATATAAGATAAGTACTTTATTGATCCCAATTTACGAAATGTTTGCGTTGCAGCAGCTTAAAAAGACATGGCATTGTATAATAAAAATGAAAAGACTAGAAATAAACAATCCAAAATGTAAGCATCTCAACAGAAATAAAATAGCATTAAAAAAGTAGAAAATATACATGTTGAATTAAAAATGTACAGTAACAAAATATAAAGCAGGATATTATATACACATATATTCTACTTCTACTCTCCAGAAGTGAATGGTGTACTTTTACTCCACTACCTGATTTAATACCTTTAGATCAGGGGTGTCCAAACTACGGTCCGGGGGCCAAATGCGGCCCGCGGACCATTTTGAATCGGCCCTCAGCAAATTCAAAAAGTATAATGGAGTACGGCCCACAAATGAAACTTGTGCTTGTCTTATATTGTACTTCTTAACTATAAATGTAAACAGATATTACACAGTAGTATTCATGTGTTAATAAGACCACTTTTCAAATACATTCAGTCAATTCAAGTCAAACATTTTCTAACATATCTTAGTTGATAAGAAAAAGGCCCAATGACTTATTTTCATAACAAGCTTGAAATACACCCTTCCTGTTTCTCCTTATTATAATCAATCTGAGGCTTCTGTTTTAAGGGAAGATCTGCCAACACTCACGAGCATCAGGCTTCTGTTTTAAGGGAAGATCTGCCAACACTCACGAGCATCAGGCTTCTGTTTTAAGGGAAGATCTGCCAACACTCACGAGCATCAGGCTTCTGTTTTAAGGGAAGATCTGCCAACACTCACGAGCATCAGGCTTCTGTTTTAAGGGAAGATCTGCCAACACTCACGAGCATCAGGCTTCTGTTTTAAGGGAAGATCTGCCAACACTCACAAGCATCAGGCTTCTGTTTTAAGGGAAGAGCTGCTAACACTCACGAGCATCAGGCTTCTGTTTTAAGGGAAGATCTGCCAACACTCACAAGCATCAGGCTTCTGTTTTAAGGGAAGAGCTGCCAACACTCACGAGCATCAGGCTTCTGTTTTAAGGGAAGATCTGCCAACACTCACGAGCATCAGGCTTCTGTTTTAAGGGAAGAGCTGCCAACACTCACGAGCATCAGGCTTCTGTTTTAAGGGAAGAGCTGCCAACACTCACGAGCATCAGGCTTCTGTTTTAAGGGAAGAGCTGCCAACACTCACGAGCATCAGGCTTCTGTTTTAAGGGAAGATCTGCCAACACTCACGAGCATCAGGCTTCTGTTTTAAGGAAGAGCTGCCAACACTCACGAGCATCAGGCTTCTGTTTTAAGGGAAGAGCTGCTAACACTCACGAGCATCAGGCTTCTGTTTTAAGGGAAGATCTGCCAACACTCACGAGCATCAGGCTTCTGTTTTAAGGAAGAGCTGCCAACACTCACGAGCATCAGGCTTCTGTTTTAAGGGAAGATCTGCCAACACTCACGAGCATCAGGCTTCTGTTTTAAGGGAAGATCTGCCAACACTCACGAGCATCAGGCTTCTGTTTTAAGGAAGAGCTGCCAACACTCACGAGCATCAGGCTTCTGTTTTAAGGGAAGATCTGCCAACACTCACGAGCATCAGGCTTCTGTTTTAAGGAAGAGCTGCCAACACTCACGAGCATCAGGCTTCTGTTTTAAGGGAAGAGCTGCCAACACTCACGAGCATCAGGCTTCTGTTTTAAGGGAAGAGCTGCCAACACTCACGAGCATCATTTACTACATTTGATTTATTTTGCTAACTTAATACTGAACTTATGAGGCAGTATACGTCTAGAGTGGCCCAGCCCTTCGTATATTTTTCTGTATGTGGCCCTCTTATGTGAATACTTTAAAGATGTGGATGAATGATGTGAAATTTAATCAAGTCTTAAATCAGACTTTAGTTCCACCTGGAGTAAATCCACAAGCTACCCTGCAGTATACAAAGTCATTCAAACTGATTTGAATATTGTCTCCTCTTTCATTGAATGTATGTCCAGCAGTTCAAATAAATATGATGCTTTCATTCAGCTGGTTTTTATTTAGTTGTTCATAATTAAGACAATAATCATTGTGAATGTTATTCTCCTCTATTTGTCTGCATAGAAACCAAATCAAAACCCGAGACTTTTTGCACTACTTTTTATTTTGTATTGTTGTATTTTATTATATATGTTGCATCGTTGGAGGAGCTCAGGTCAGAAGAATTTCATTGCCATTTCTACACTGTAGCTGCTGAGCATATAACAATACAACCTTTGAATCTTTGAATCGTGAATCTTCTCAGTAAGGTTAAAAGCTGTCTTCATGTTCGTCACATTTTGCATCAGCGTGCATTGTTGTATTGTGTGTTTGCTGCTATTTATCCGTACACAGGAAGTCCCCGCTGGCTTGTTAAAAGTGAGCATTGAGGGCAAACTTTCTGGAGGCAGCTCCTTAATGAGGACGGCTATAAAAGCCCCCTGCGGACCCCAACACACAGACCTGGCATCCACTTCAATTACTGATAAGTTGTGAGCTGAAGGCAGCGTCTCTCCTCCAGAGCCACTAATCTGTTTAAAGGTTTCCTATCATGCTATTTTTAGGCATTTATTACAGGTCTCAGATATATAGACATTTCTAAAAAACATGTCTATGATGTGTTTTGCTCAAAATACCAAACAGATCATTCTAGCCTCATCCCCCTCTATTTCAGCTGTTACTAAAGTGATGATTCTGGGTCTGTAGCTTTAAAAAAAATAAAATGCTGCCGTGATTAAACTCCATATCATGTTCCAAACCACATCAAGGATTCTCTCTGAAACAGCATGGAGCTCAAACTCTTTCTCTCTCTCAGGTTTACCACAAGGTGAGTTCCTTTTGATTTCCTGCTTCTTCACACATACTCTCTCCAGTACAGGGTAGCTCTGAGTGTTAGCATGCTAATGTAAACACAGACCATATTACTTCCAGAACACGTCTCGTTGTTTCTGACAGCAACGTTTCTGATTGGCCCGTGGGTGTAAAGCCCGCCCACATTTTAGTAATGTCGTCATGACGCAGCAAATCTGGATCAGCTCCGTTGTTCCCCCGTTTTTAGAGATGTGGGTACGGAGGAAAAGAGAGAGGGGTTTGATTTCCTGACACTTTGAGAGTCTCCTGACACACCGGGGACACATGTTGATGTAGAAAAGACATCAAAAAGTGCATTTTGCATGATAGGAGACCTTTAACAGACGCTATCATCTCCAAATCTCCACATCGAACACGACTTCACCTCCAACAGTCCGACGTTCTGGCACAAATCTGCTCATCACACATGGTGCGGAAACCAGAACACGCTCCAAGAAGTAATTATAGTCGGACGCAGAGCTTATGTGTTCTGGTGTTCTGGTTCTTTTTTCTGTGATGCTTCCACAAACTGTTTACACACTCTCTGTTTGTTCGCTGCACTCAGGAGAAATATGGAGCATGATTTGTTTTGGATGATGCATGCAGAATACTAAAGAAAACACTTTATACAGCGATCAAATGAAACCTGTGAATATGACTATTTACCAGTTTGTGCACAGTTGAAACACCGTTATAAAGAATCAGAAAGAGGTGCCGAGATGTTTAAAATACTGTGTTTTTGCTATAGATATCCAGCCCTACATGTGAGTTAGGACTAAATTGAATTGTAATTCAAAACAATTGTGCCCTTTATTTCCTTCTCATCCCTATCCAAACTTCTTCAACATCTCAGTATGTGGTGAGTGTTTTGTGCGGCGTGGTTATTTGACATTGCCTGATTCCAAAATTGTCCGTTGAAGAGAGATTTCGAACATAAGAGGCTGAATTTCCTGTGAATGCATGACCCTGAGTGTGCATAGTATGAATATTTGCAGCTGTTTGGAAATGGTCTTTGTTTCTTTTACGACATGCCCAATCTTTCTCTAGCTATCATCCATTTTATTGGTCAAACCATAACATTTCCCCCGCCCTCATCTTAAACAACAACAGTTTTTCTCCCGCGCAAATTTGGTAAAACTCTCGAAATATTCATATTTGACCTTTTTCTAAATTCATCCATTACCAGTGTTACTGTCTGATGATGGAGTGTGAGAAATGTGTGTCAGACCACCTAATTCCCACCTAGGACCTCCATGAAGACACCAGTTACAAATAAAATCTACTCAATACTTAAATATGTTTTTTTCTGAATTTCGACTTCTTTCAGAATTTTGACTTTTTCTCAGAATTTCGACTTTTTCTGAATTTCTTTCACATTTTCGACTTCACCAGAATTTAGAATATTTTCTTTGACTACCAATTTTTTTCAGAATTTGACATTTTTACTTTTTCAGAATTTAGAATTTGTTCTCTTAATTTTCAAACATTTCCGAATTTGCACTTCTTTCATAATTTTGCCTTTTTTTCATAATCTTGACTTTTGACTTAAACTGTTCTGAATATAATTTCTGAATTCTGACTTTTTTCACATTTTTTCCACAAATGCCAAAAGGTCATGGATTTCTGTGGCCACACATTTTCTGCCAACAATCGACTGCTCTAGACAAAAGACTCCTAATACGTAATTCAATATTAACCGCACACATCACATGATCAGTAACTCCTCTACCTAGCTCATTGGGACCTGGGAACAGATTTGTTGTTATTTAGTTTGAACCCAACATGTTAGAGCAGCAAACAAACTGAAAGAACCAACGCAAACCAACATTCAATTGTTAAAATGTACTGTATTCTTTAATTAATATGTACATATCCAACGAAAAAATGCAATTAATACTTTTTAATATATTTAGTAAGTTTTACAGTTCTGTACAGGAGTGATGGTTTCAAGAAATTCACATCTAGGGCAGCAACACCATTTGTTAGGAACCAAGAACGAGCATAAATGGAGTGAACAAGAGGAATTAGCGAGGGGGGGGACACACACAGCTCATGGGGGCATTTACAGAAGCAGTTTATTGGGATAAACTATGTACAATACAAACCATTCTTACAAATTAGGCTCTAAGATATAGAATACATTACATTTGATATATTAAGTGACAATGAGCAAGCCCCATCCCCCACGCACGACCCGCTGATCGTCAACCAATCAGGTGATCCGACATTCAATCAGCTGAGAATAAACTCCACAAACTTTTTTTTGACAGATTGCTCGTTTTTATATCCAAGCGACATTTTCTCTCCTAATGGAGGAAGGAGATCTCACTTTGCTAAACTCACATTTAAATCTCCTCGTCAGTCGCCTTGCAGGGTTTCCTAAAAAATCCTGATTTAAATTTTTTATTCTTTTTAAATGAGGAATTAATTATGATTTCCAGGATAAACTGCAGAGTGTTAATAGCACAGCAGAGGCAAACAGTCCAAATGTCCAGAGAGGCAATGTGTGTGAAATTTGTGAAAATAGGGTGATGATAACATCTAGTTTCAAAATAAGTGAGAACTAAACATAAAGCAAACACAGGGGCGACTAATAATGATAACAATCAGAACAAACAGGACAACTCGTCCCGCTATCTACACATCTGACAAAACTCAAGAATAATTTCTAACTGTCATTTTGTTTGCAAATTTCAGTCCTTTGTAGCGCTTTAGACTGTTTAAAGTAACCGTTCTCTGCAGGATTCATGACGTCACGTTGGGTAATCAGTTGGGGGTTTGACTCTCTTATGTGGACATTTTTAGGGACAGTTCGGCTAAAACACTCCTCTCTGGGATGGGTAGAAGCTCCAGTCCGTGCTCCACTGGTCCACTTTTCCCACTTTTTGCTCGTCATCCGGACGGGAAGTAGGGCGTGTCGCTGTGGTAGTTGTAGTCCGGACAAACTTTCTGCACCAGTTTGTAGTCGGTGCTGTAGAAGGAGATGAAGATACAGATGACTTTGAAGGGTTTGGAGCAAAGCCAAGACACGTGACTCTGGGTTTGCTCCTGGTAGCAAGTTTTGGACGGGTCGAAGTTGCAGAGCGTATTCTTGGCGCCTTTCTCCACCTTCTCGTATTCGATGCGGCAATTGAAGGACTTTGAGTCCTTGGCGTCGATTACAGACTGCTGTGCCGCTATCGAATTCAACTACTTTAGTGGGCGGGACTAAACTGACGGAAACATTGCCCTGGCCCGTGGAATTGTGACGGAAATAGACGCTGAAGGTGCCGTTTCCGTGGTCCACGATCTTTCCGGTGATCAGAAGGTTAAGTTTGACCGTCTTGATGTTGGAGTGGAAGTCGCCCCAGCCGAACATCTTCTTGAATTTCCCCGTCTTGACCATCGGCCGCCGTTTTGCCCGTGGCCGCGAATCCTGCAGGTCCGTGGTGTTCCTCAGCCAATCCCAGAGGTCCTGTTCGGAGTACGGTTCAGGGGTGTCGTAGCGAAGATCCAAGGCTGTGCTGTTCTCTTTTCCGTGGAGAGTCTGTGACAGCAGCCTACTGATGGACATGTCCTTACTGCTTTCTGTCCATATGTGCTTTAGTGTGGATTTGGGGGTTCCCGACTTCACGATCTCCGACTTTGAGGCGTGGGCAACCTGCAGAAGAGAGAAAAACATCTGGTTAGTTACGTATGTCTTTGGACAGTCAACTGAGAGCAATCGTCGGTCAGTGGTCACAAAGGAACCATTTTTTTGTGTCGTTTTTGCATTTTTCAGCATAACTCATGAATGTCTTTGAAATGTGCTGAAGCCATCCATGTTTCCAGAGTGTAACACTAGCGTCAAGGTAAGTATTGAGCACAGAAATATATCAATCAATCAGTTCCACAACATTTCAAGAATATCCAGGTCGCTATGTTTTCATTCTCTGTTTGTTTTTTGGTCAGGGACGTCAAGGTTTAGGACACTGGGATCAAAACTGGGAAACCTCTGATTACTGGAAGATTGCTCATCCTCCTTTGTCACCTCAAAGACCCTAAAAAAGGTCTAGGTCTCTTTGTACAAAGAACTTGAAGCGACCATCAGTGGTCAAACCCTTTAATTTGGAAATCTCCAAAGTTTTTCCTACAGAATCACCTAGAATCTGGTGCCTCGGCTGCAGTTTAATTCTGAGGATGTTTCCATTTTTCATCTGCTTTTGGTAAAGGCAATAAAGTAAAGGACACCTTGACATTGCCTTGGATCAAACTGGGGACCTTCTTATATATTTGTACAAGATATTTCATTCCTTTGTCGCCTCAAAGACCATAAAAAGGTTCGCTCCAACCCTGCAGATACAGAAACGGGTACTGGTGTATCGGGTGAAACGATGTGTCATGAGATATTACTCTTCTGTGTCATTCAGGAAATATTGACTTTCACATTCAACCATGTCCACAAAATTGACCAATCAAAAGAACTCCATGGGGGTTTGGAGAGATCAATCTTCGCTGCAAGCTTCAATTTCAAATCATGACAGCAGACAGATCCAAATTGGGAATTATAGTGAAGAGAATACAGCAATCAAAGTAAAACATGGTGCCTCCCTCTGCCGGCTCAGATAAATGCAGTGTCCGTTCGGAGGGTAAAGAGCAGACTATTAACTAACGAGTGCTCCTTCAATTGGTGATTGATGAACCCTGGAGTTTTCACTATTTAGCGCCGATGAGTGGAATTAGCCTCTGCTGGAGGAATGTGACATTGATTGGCTGATTATCTCTTTGTACGCCGTGGCAGCTGATCCGTCTTGCTGAAGGTTTTTTGCATTTTGTAGGGTTGCCCTCCGGATCAATACTTGGAAAATAAGGTTTCACTACCAATCAGTTTCCAATTGAATTGCCTCACAGCACGTCTCTGAACACCACAGGGACACGCAGAGAGATTTACTCATACGCTTACAAGGACAACACACCTGTACTGTCAAATATAAAGTAAGGCAGCAGCATATAGATGAAGATAGATTCTGAGGGGCATTAAGGATGCAATTTACAGTATAAATGTCATTGTGTTGGACTACTTCTACTTAACATCTGATATAATAGACTTGACGCAGGGTTGCATTTCTCTTTTATCTCCTTGTTGAAGCCTTTCCTTACTGTCTCTGGTGTTTCTAAGTAAGAATGAGTGCAGGATTAAAGTAGGAAATCAACCTAAATTACGGATAACGAGATTTTATTGATTGAAAGTTGTCTGTGTAGTTGAATATAGATCAGTCCATACCTAAAGTCAAATGTTCTTGTCTTGTTTTAATTAGAAACGCTTGTCTGAATGGGAAAACGACCTGTGTCGATATGTGGAAACAGATGTAATGTACCATTAAAAACTGTTGTCATGTGAATACATTATTAATAGAAGAGTCACAAAAGAAATGCTTTATATTTGCAGGTTTTTAAGGAGTCAGAGGCATCCTGTTCAAAACGATATCACCTCCTAAAAATGACGTCCTTCAGTGTTGGAAGAAGTACTTAGATACTTAAGTACTTGAGTAAAAGTACAAATACTAAGGCCGTAAAGTGTTCCTATTCTGCTCATTTTCAGGTTGATATTAGTATTTAGTGCCTCTTCAACAACGGTCAAAACTGATTCATCAAATTCACTAAAATCAAGTGCAGAAATCACACTGATAATCTTCCACCAAGCTTTGGATTTCACAGGTACACAGCAATGAA
This sequence comes from Dissostichus eleginoides, assembly GCA_031216635.1. Taxonomy (NCBI): domain Eukaryota; kingdom Metazoa; phylum Chordata; class Actinopteri; order Perciformes; family Nototheniidae; genus Dissostichus; species Dissostichus eleginoides. The sequence goes on from CM062276.1 coordinate 131,413, forward strand.
TGTAGAGTTAATTTAAAAAGAAGGACTGGACTTTATTCAGAGTGTGCTGTGTTGAATATAAACCAGTTCCTCTAGACTTGAGGAAAGTGAAAGTGAAGCCTCTGAGCTGAAGAGGGTCTCAGGGGTCTATCTTTAGCTGAGGGTTAAACTCAGTGTGAGGAGACACTCTCAGCAATCACCTTCTATTCACACAGGTGAGCCGGCCCCCTCATGATGAAGGGGATCACATTAGGATGGATTTATGATAATGTGACTTCCTGTTTCTCAGTACATTTCAAAGGAACTGATTAAAACACGAACATTGAAACTGGAGAGGAAACACTTCAGATGCAGTCGCTCTTAAGGGAATCAGATGTATGTTTTAAATATATTTTAATCCTCACAGAAATGAATTACTTGCACATGCAGTCTGCTGCAGAAAATAACATAACATACTATGAAACGAACCAGCAGATAACACCTAATTTTGTTTCTTTTAATCCAGTTTCGGGAAGATTTTGAAAGAAGACAGGATATATTTGACTTCCATCGTCTAGTAAGTAGATGTTAATATGCAGTTAAATGAGTAAGAAAGGTGGTAGGTAAGTATGAATGTATTTTAATAAAGCAACCAAGTAAGTACACAAGTAAGCAGGTAAGCAAGTAATAAGTAAGTAAGCAAGTAAATAAGTACACAAGTAAGCAGGTAAGCAAGCAAGTAATAAGTAAGTAAGTAACCAAGTATGTAGGTATAGTATGTAAGGAAGTAAGTAAGCAAGTAGGTAAGTATGTAAGTAATTAAGTAAGGAAGTATGTAAGGAAGTAAGTAAGCAAGTAGGTAAGTTAGTATATAAGAAGGTAAGTAGGTACGTAAGAAAGTATGTGATAAAGTAATTAAGTACATAGGTATGTTGTTACGTAGGTGAGTGGTCCTGTTTGTGTAGTTCAGGCTTTGCTTTACCCCCGGATGTTTCACTGAGGTTAGGAAAGGAGGTTTAGGAAAATACATGATTTGATTCCTCTGTCTGTAGGCTGGACACTCCTCTCTGCAGACAGACATGTCTACCCTCAGGCATCCTGCAGGTCATTTTTATAAGTAAGTAAGTACGTAAGTACGTAAGGAAGTAAGTAAGGAAGTAAGTAAGCAAGTAGGTAAGTAAGCACCTAAGCAAATAGGTAAGTAAGGAAGTACGTAAGGAAGTAAGTAAGGAAGTAAGTAAGCAAGTAGGTAAGTAAGCACCTAAGCACCTAAGCACGTAAGCAAAATAGGTAAGTAAGGCAGGAAGTACGTAAGGAAGTAAGTAAGGAATAAGTAAGTATGTAAGTTGGTAAGTAAGTACCTAAGGAAGTAGTAAGGAAAGTAAGTAAGTATATTAAGTAGGTAAGTAAGCACCAAAGCAAGTAAGTAGTGAAAGTAATTGCGTAAGTAAGTAGGTACGTTGGTACGTTGCTAAGTAAGTGGTCCTGTTTGTGTAGTTCAGTCAGGCTCCTGATTAATTCTCCTTCATTCCTTCATTCTTCTTTAGGAAACTACGTGATTTGATTCCTCTGTCTGTAGGCTGGACTCTCCTCTCTGCAGACAGACATGTTTATCTACCCTCAGGCATCCTGCAGCAGGTTTTTTCTGGGCCGGGGGCCAGTTTGGGTGGTTTTGTTGGAACCTTGAGCTGCCAGCTGCAGACCTTCACCTGAGGGACGGTGCATCTGGTGAGCAGAACCTGAAACCTGGCCAGAACCGGCTCAGATTCTGAGGAACATCCAGACTGACATCCAGACAGCAGCTGGACGCCTGCAGGCAGGACGTCTCTGCATCCACACATCTCTACTGATGACCATACACACCATACATGTATATTTCTTACTTTTTTAATGCTATTTTATTTCAATTTGAGACGTTTACATTTTGGATTGTTTATTTATAGTCTACTAATTTCTCTAATGTGCAATGCCTTGTCTTTTGATGCTGCTGCAATGCAAACATTTCCCAAATTGGGATCAATAAAGTACTTCTTATCTTATCTTATCCTGAGGAGCTCTCTCACAATCTCAGCTTTAAAAAGTTCTATAAAGTGTTTGGAGTGGTCAATAGTATTGCTCCATATTGTGAGTGAGTTAGTTAGTACACAAGTAACCACGTAAGTAAGTGAACAAGTAAGCGAGTACACAATCAAGTAAGTAAACAATTAAGAAAGTTAGTAAGTTAAAAAGCCAGTAAGTAGGTAAGCAAGTAAGTATGTAGGTAGGTACGTTTGCTCGATATTGTGACGATATAGTCAATCAATCAATCAATTTATCCAATATATTGCCCGATATCACAAATTACACATTTGTCTCCAGAGGATCTACAGTTCGTAAATAAACCCTCTGTCCTTAGACCCTCGCAGTAACTAGGAAAACACTCAAAAGAAAGCCCGACAGTTAACGGGAAATAATGTTAGAAAGCTCAGAGAGAAGAGGATCCCTCCCCCAGGTGACTGATGTACAATAGGTGGTGTGTGACAATTAAAAAGATAATACACTTACAACAAAGTAAGTCTAAATGATAGAAAATATCCTGTGTTTATATATTAATAGAGAAAGAAACAATCTTCCAAGGACCGCTCAGGAGACCATATAGTTATATTGACTATTTGTGCTTTTAAAACATATTTTGTATTATTATGAATCATGTCTTCATTTGAACAATCTGAATAAGAGCTTGAATTCACCAGACAAGGTTAAAACAACAGCAATGAGGACGGACACCGTGCTATGCTCGATAGCCTTCAAGCAAGTCCTCAGAGTATATGATCGGATGATCTATTTGAGAAGAACAACGTAAGCGAAAGGCACAAATATGCCAAGAGAAAGGATCTGACCCTAACCCCAACGCTTACCCAATGACAAATACTACCAGAAAAAAACACACATTTCATCCAATGACTAGCAGTTCACTGGTACCAAGAGTTTTTAGGTATCTGAGGGGACAACCCCAATCCCAACCTGTTCAACAAAGTCCTCGTCCAATTAGATCTAATTACAAAGACACTCTTATATTCTCCAGTCGTCTCCACAGGAAAAAACAAAAATGCATCAATTTTCAAACAATCACGCACCAGCGACAACGTGGATAAACACTTCCAGGTACTTCCACAGGACAAAGAGAGAAGACAACCACCTCATCTGGACCCAAGATACATCTCAAATCTCAAATCAATGTAACCCTAACCCAAATCAATGTTACCCTAACCCAAATCAATGTAACCCTAACCCAAATCAATGTAACCCTAACCCAAATCAATGTTACCCCTAACCCAAATCAATGTAACACAAATCAATGTAACCCTACCCCAAATCAATGTTACCCTAATCCAAATCAATGTTACCCTAACCCAAATCAATGTAACACAAATCAATGTTACCCTAACCCAAATCAATGTTACCCTTACCCAAATCAATGTAACACAAATCAATGTTACCCTAACCCAAATCAATGTTACCCTAACCCAAATCAATGTAACACAAATCAATGTAACCCTACCCCAAATCAATGTTACCCTAATCCAAATCAATGTTACCCTAACCCAAATCAATGTAACCCTAACCCAAATCAATCTAACCCAAATCAATGTAACCCTATCCCAAATCAATCTAACCCAAATCAATGTTACCCTAACCCAAATCAATGTAACCCTAACCCAAATCAATCTAACCCAAATCAATGTAACCCTAACCCAAATCAATGTAACCCTAACCCAAATCAATGTAACCCTAACCCAAATCAATCTAACCCAAATCAATGTGACCCTAACCCAAATCAATCTAACCCAAATCAATGTAACCCTAACCCAAATCAATGTAACCCTAACCTAAATCAATGTGACCCTAACCCAAATCAATCTAACCCAAATCAATGTAACCCTAACCCAAATCAATGTGACCCTAACCCAAATCAATCTAACCCAAATCAATGTAACCCTAACCCAAATCAATGTTACCCTAACCTAAATCAATGTTACCCCTAACCCAAATCAATGTAACCCTAACCCAAATCAATCCAACCCAAATCAATCTAACCCAAATCAATGTGACCCTAGCCCAAACCAATGTTACCCTAACCCCTGCTAACCCCTCTGATAGTGTACAGGATGATGTTCAGAAGAGTCTGTCTCACTGTTTCTAAAATAAGTCTGACTGCAGAATATAAAAACACAGAGTGCCGCCGATGGGACGCTTCATGGAGGATTAATTCATGTAAGCTGTGCTGGAAGCTCGGTGCCGTTAAAGACAATAAGGAGACAATCATTTCATGGCTTTAATTACCAACTGTGACCGAGCTCTCAGGCTGCGAATTCATTACAAATGTTTTTATTGTCTTCACACAGAGAACATAAAGAGATATTTGTGAGGAAATGAGGGACTTTTAAGCAGGCGTATAAGCTCATAAAGTAGCTGCTTTACAGCTCCAACTGTCTTTGGCTCTAAATATTGAAATGATTTAAAAACTGAAGAAGAGCAACGGTGATTCTTTGGCTTGCTTCACCTCCCTGGCTTCATTCAGGCTGGTATAAAACACAGTGAAGCTGTCCTTCAGATAGCTCAGCTGTTCCCTGTCACAGATCATTTAACACAGTGTGTGAGCAGGTGTGTGTGAGTGTGTGTGTGAACAGGAGTGTGTGTGTGTGTGTGTGTGTGTGTGTGTGTGTGTGATAACCAAGATAAATGTATTTGAGGAAGTGTCCCAACAATACTACTCTGCTTTTTGTCTAAGGAAATGATAAAGTGTGCAAAAAATGCTTATACATCTGCATTTCTGTGGAGATCAATTAAGATATATATAATAACTTTCAGATATGTAAGGTAGTTCTAGAACAATTGTCAGTTTACCATTAACAGGTATACTATATGCCCCTGAATGACTCAAGGTGTGTAAAGCTTAGATTAAATATATCTTCCTGAGCAGGTTTTAGCGTATTGGGCAAACTGAACCTTCCCCAAAGTCTAACGGAGGACGGACTGATTAAAGAATAAATACATTTGGTTTGGAGGCACCTTTAAAGACACCCAAAAACACGTGGCAATGCATAGAAGAAATACTCATAAAGTAAAAGAAGCACAACATAAAATACAGACGGAACAGGAAACACAGAGATGTAGAGGAGAGAGGACGCTAACGTGAACAGGTGCGTTTTGAGGAGTGATTTTGGAAGAGATTGGACAGGACGTAAGAAAATGCCATGAAAGTTGTTGTTATTTGTAATTGATTATATTGTTGAACTGATGAACCAACACCAAGCTGCCAGAGAAAAGTTCAAGGCTATTTTCCAACTGTGGAAACAAGTCAAATACTACTTCTTAAGCTTTTAGGGTTCTTATTTGTCAAAACTCACCTGTTCTCCATGGCCTTTGACCCCTAACCCATCACAGTCCCCTGCGTCAACTCCCACCGCTATCTATTTAATGTTTACTTTATTATTTGCCCAACTTGTTTGTTTGTTCATCTGTTTGCAACTTATATATATCAATATTCCAATTACTTATAGACTATTCTGCACTATTTCTATTCTATTCTATTCTATTTACTTCAGAATCAGGAACAGGTTTATCACCAGGTGGGTTTACACGTACGAGGAATTTGACTTGATGTCGTGGTGCGTACAAATAAGAATTAAAATCACAGGTAGAGAACTAGAAAAATATTAAAAATAATAAAAAATATATAATAAAAAAAAAACGTATTTACATTGCAATGGAATGAAATATAGGAATACAAAAATAATAATTACAAAATAATGTTGTACATTGTCTGCATTAATGTAATGCATAGAGCACTTTTATCTGTTTTATTGTGTTGCTCTGTTGGAGGAGCCTGTGACCTCAGATTTTCATTGTCATAACTAAACTGTAGCTCTGTACACATCACAATAAAAGCCTTGAAACTTGAAGCCATGTAAAGCAGCCTTGGGTCCCTTGAAAGGCGCTATAATAGAGTGGTGCAGTGGTGCGTCCTAAAACCAGGAAGTAAGTTAGCATGTCACCACTTCCTGTTCCCTCGTCTCAGAGCCAATGGGATTTTTGAACTAGTTTTTGGAAAATAGCTGAACTAAGGTCTGTGGTTGAGACACATTGAAGAGACGGATCACGTTTTGTTCTAGGACATTAAATCCATCAGCAGTGACCCCACTGGTGATTTCTGAAGAGTTGACGTGTCTGAAAAACGATGGTTGTTACCAAGTGGCTGAATAGGACTACAGAAGTCGTGGAGGCCGTTGTACGTCATTACGCCGAACACGTAAACACTCCTCTAAGTGTGTTTGCCTTGTTCTGCTTGAAAGCAAGTACCTGCCTCCTGCAAAGTGTTCAAACAAACGCTTCAACTCGTTCCATTTAGAATCTGTGTGTTTGAATATGGATCTGAAGTTGGCGTGACGTTGAAGTCGTGCTGCTGGACTCGGCTGTAGCTCCTTTGTAGCATCACGTTAGCATTTTGCTTCTGGACATTAGATTTATGATTCCAACATTATAAAAGTAGGGTAAACGTGGAGATTATCCGGCTGAACAAAACATTTATCAACCAGGTTCCTTTTCCACAGACCTTATTTCCAGCTATTTTCCAAAATCCTCTGGAGAAATCCCGTTGCTTTTTGTCAAGGGAACCAGCAGCTTGCTTCTGGGTAAATACTTCATCCCTGCACCACTCTATAAATGTAATCTATTATTATTATTATTAAAACCTCCCCCGATATGTGATGCCATCTCAATGTAAAACTGAGGTGGCATGCTCATGGAAACAGACAGACCTGATCCCCCACTCCCAAAATAAATCTGCACAGTGAACGCAGCACCAGATTTAAGCTCCAACCCAGCGTGAAACCCTCCTGGAGTCTGATCCTCTGCTTCTGCCTCGTTTGGAGAAAGAAGAATCTTCCTCCTGCTGCTCGAGCTCCTGAGAGCAGAGACGCTGAACTTCCTCCATTTGTTTCTGGTAATTAACTTGTCGCTTTGTGCCGAACACTCGGCTGTTATTGATGTGGCTGCGCTGCTGCCAACAGCTGAAGACTGGGCGATAAATCACATCATTGCACTCGCATTCAGATCCATGTTGCTTTGTGTTAGCTCGTTGCTAATTTGCACCTCAGTGACTGCAGCGGGGAAAAGGCCTGAGAGAGCAGACTGTGTTAAATTATAAAGAACAGATAACAGATAACACGGGGACACACGACCAGAGAGAGTGTGTGGTCTGTTCAAGTTTAAGTGCTTTTTCTTGACTTGATAAGAGTCAATCAGGGGCGGTTATCGTGCACACTAATGTTCCCTAAACATCCAAAAATCAAGATACTGCTACGATATATTATGTCCAACAACTCCAGATAACAACCTTTAGGAAAAGGCAAAGGGTTCATAGTCAAAAAATAAGTTTATGAATCAGATAGCTCATCAGAACGTAGCACTAACAGAGTGCTTAGAGATCTTGAAACTCAGGGATTTTAGCCTCTGCAGACCGTTTACATGCACTAAAACCTATAGAACACACCATAGAAGAAGAACATGGCCTCTTTAACCTCCTCTCTGTGTCTCTTGTTGATAAAACATGCTTTAACAAAGAGTGAGAAGCCTCCTCAAGCTAAATAAATGAGTAGAGATATTATTTTACCTTAAAACCAGATCTAAAAACGAACACGCACCGATTCAAGCTGGAAAGATATTGCATTGAATTCTTTATTTTGCACGAAGTGTTTGGATGAATGAATGTCCTGTAAACCATGTCATGTCTTTGGCTTTAGGGAGGACTGGATGTTATTTCCCGTGCTTCTTCTTCCTCACTATATTCTCACAGAACATTTAGTACCCAGCTGAACTGGGTTTCTAGGCTATGGTTTCTACATCTCATTTTCCTTATTTCACCGCCCAATAAGACGGAAGACAAAAGGCTCGATGAGCTTCAGACTCTTCTGTCTCTTTCCAACATTTCCAATCATCGTCCTCTGGAATAAAAATGCTGTGCAAAGAAAGAAAGAAGTTCTGAACACAATGTGGAGCCTCTCAGAGTGAAAAGAGACAGAGAGGAAGAGAAAGGAAGCAGAAATGTGAGGATGTTAACGGCACAAAGGAGGAAAAGGAGGACTGACCCTGAACAGACGAACAATTAACCTTCAGTTCAGCAGCGAGGAGGAGACGCTGTTCTGAGGAGTGAGCCTGTTTCTCAGGTATCACTCTTTACTACATGAATCATTGACTGATGATAAAACATCAACAGTCCCTTTATTAGGGAGGGACATTAAGGATGAAATGGCTCTGAAACAACATGATTTCTCTCACTGTGAGTGTTTCTCCGTCTGTTTGCCAGATGTGATCTGAGAGTACAGAGTATTGAGTTTGGTAGGATGTGCAGAACAGATTAAGGCTCTTCCTGTTTATATTGGTCTCTTATATCAGATATAAAAACCCACATGAAGAAACATCTTCAGCAACTTGACAACACATGCAGCATTTAGAGGACATTCAGCAACTTGACAACACATGCAGCATTTAGAGGACATTCAGCAACTTGACAACACATGCAGCATTTAGAGGACATTCAGCAACTTGACAACACATGCAGCATTTAGAGGACATTCAGCAACTTGAGG
>CM062276.1:147500-162500 GCA_031216635.1 Dissostichus eleginoides
ATTAGTTTATTTATATTTTGTTTTGGTTTAAAACCTGAATCGGTAAAAAGCTGGAGTAAAAAGTAAACAATGAAGACAGTGAAAGAGTAAAAGTGCTTTAGGTATTTTGGAACACTAACTTAGTAAACGAGTTGTATTTGAATCTGTGTCTGAAGATAATATCTGTTCAGCTTCTCTAAAATCCTCCAGGAGGTTTTCCTCTCAGCTCGTTAGGAACTAGAGTTTTTCTTTGCACTTTGGGAACATTGAAATACTCCGAACCCTCTCCTGGTCTCTCTCCTGAGTATCTTTCCGTGTCCACTTCCTGTTCATCATCTCTCTCTAATGTCTAACCGATGTCTGCTGAGGCCTGATAGATGAATCCATCACAGCGACAGCATTAATTACAGCTGTTAGCAGGACCTCCGTCAGCTGTAAGTGATTTGATTAATGTCCGAACACAGTGAGAGACACGATGAACACACACCTGTAACACACACTCTGACACCATGATGTAACACACACACACCTGCTGACACGAGGAACTGAAGCCATTATGTAACACACACCTGTCCGTCCCTTTGTGGGGGAAATATGTGGTGAAACCGAACTACAACGGCCCAAAACACTTCCATCAGCGGGATAAGGGTAATACCTTTTGAATTGATGAGTATTACTTCACTTTGGTCATTTACTGTCAATTAACCGTCAATCAGCAGCATCTCTCAACCGTATTTACTGACATGGATAATCATGTGTAACTTAAAAGCCTTTTTCCTAATTACCTGAAAAAAACATTTCAGGTGCCAAAAAGGTTGACAGGTTCAAAACTTCACAAACCTCTTCTATCAGGAGAAATGTAGCTGGAGACCAGGGGACACTAAAGAGTGACGCACACAGCTGGGAGACCAGGGGACACTAAAGAGTGACGCACACAGCTGGGAGACCAGGGGACACTAAAGAGTGAAGCACACAGCTGGGAGACCAGGGGACTGTAAAGAGTGACGCACACAGCTGGAGACCAGGGGACACTAAAGAGTGACGCACACAGCTGGGAGACCAGGGGACACTAAAGAGTGACGCACACAGCTGGGAGACCAGGGGACTGTAAAGAGTGATGCACACAGCTGGAGACCAGGGGACACTAAAGAGTGACGCACACAGCTGGGAGACCAGGGGACACTAAAGAGTGACGCACACAGCTGGGAGACCAGGGGACACTAAAGAGTGACGCACACAGCTGGGAGACCAGGGGACACTAAAGAGTGACGCACACAGCTGGGAGACCAGGGGACACTAAAGAGTGACGCACACAGCTGGGAGACCAGGGGACACTAAAGAGTGACGCACACAGCTGGGAGACCAGGGGACACTAAAGAGTGACACACACAGCTGGGAGACCAGGGGACACTAAAGAGTGACGCACACAGCTGGGAGACCAGGGGACACTAAAGAGTGACGCACACAGCTGGGAGACCAGGGGACACTAAAGAGTGACGCACACAGCTGGGAGACCAGGGGACACTAAAGAGTGACGCACACAGCTGGGAGACCAGGGGACACTAAAGAGTGACGCACACAGCTGGGACGGAGCGCTTTGTGACGTTCAGATTTATAAAGCTGAACAACTGTCTCTGTTGTTGGAAATGTTTTATGGTCTTATTTGACCAATGTGATCACATGACTCCAATGTGATCACATGACTCCAATGTGATCACATGACTCCTTCTGATATGATTGTAGCTATCTTACCCCTGGTTATGGTCAAGTTGATGACAGGCCCAACAAATATTTGCAGACAAAAAAGTTCACGACAAAAAATTAATAAACAAAACTAAAGTTGACCAAAATAAAAAGTTGATTCCCAAAAAAAAGAAATAAAATTAATATCAGCGACTAAAAGAAGAAAAAACAGGTTGGCGCTGTCTTATTTGGGGGCGGATTATAAAGCTGAACAACTGTCTCTGTCTCAGAGTTAGTCGTCTCATAACTCAGTGTTTGTCAGTAGATCTGAAATGACTAGGTTAGCTACGTTAGCTAGCTAGCTTACAGCAGATCTGCAGTGACAGCAGAAGGAGTCATGTGATCACATTTAGGTAAGTTTCCAACAACAGAGACCATTCAAATCCGTGAGTATTCTTAGTGCCGATCCAGAACGGGACGACTCTTTTATACTTCAGCAAATACTTCAGAGTAGTAATCTCTGTTACTGGGGTGTAATTTCTTCTTCATTTCCCAAGACGTCTCCTGGAAATAACCATTACATTTGATGGGAATAGTTCAGAGACAGTTATTCTAATTAGTTTAGTTAATTTCATTCATTGGCAGTCGGTGATTTCCAGGAAATGTCCCTAGAAATGGTACTCATTCGACTAAACAATAAAACAAAATACATCGGAGGCACAAACAGGATTTCTGATCCGAAACAACGACCAGGAGCGTTCACACTTCAACAACTTAACGGTATATCGCAGTATTTCCCTACGGTGCAATTTAGGGATTCAAAGCAATGAAATGTCTCTTAATCAGCATTTATGACCCGGCTTATTTCCCTGTTTGCAGACGCCTGCATGAAGCCTGCAATGTGTCTGAAGTCGATCAAAGTCAGACTCCTATTCCTTACGTTTGAGATGAGGGGGTTTTAATTTGCAATTTAGATCTGTGGTACCATAAACCACCGTCAGAAGATACGGTTTTCTGAATCAGAATACCTTTACGTTACCTTCAAATACCTGAGCCAAAACAAGCTACATATTAAGCTGTTTTTGGCTTTCGCACAATGCTGTCTTTTATTCCTTTAACACAATGACGACATTAAGAGTAGGTTTATTTTGAATCTGCACCTCTCCGTCAGGACAGGAGAGACCATCATGTTTCTGCTATTGTTTCTGAGAATTGAGATGGTTTCACTATCAGTATTTCTGCAAAACATAAAGCTGCTCCAAAGATATCCCAGTTCTAAAGGACAGGCCGAGACGTGAAGTCCTCACTGGTCTCAGTGGATCGTTCAGACTTTAGGCAACAACCTTAGAAGCATTTGAACCAGATGGGAGGAATCTCTCCTGTGGACCCTGAGAGAGAAACCAAGCAGCTTACTGTGAGCCAACACACACAGGACACACACACACACAGGACACACACACACAGGACACACACACACACAGGACACACACACAGGACACACACACACACACACACGACACACACACACACACACGACACACACACGACACACACACGACACACACACACACACGACCCCAAACACACACGACACCAAACACACACACGACACCAAACACACACATGACATCAAACACACACACGACATCAAACACACACACGACCCCAAACACACACGACACCAAACACACACGACACCAAACACACACGACACCAAACACACACACGACATCAAACACACACACGACACCAAACACACACACGACATCAACACACACGACACCAAACACACACACACCCAAACCACACACACATCAAACACACACACACCAAACACACACACGACACCAACACACACACGACATCAACACACACGACACCAAACACACACACGACACCAACACACACACGACATCACACACACACGACACCAAACACACACGACACCACACACACACGACATCAAACACACACACACACGACACCAAACACACACGACACCAAACACACACACCAAACACACACACGACATCAAACACACACACGACACCAAACACACACGACACCAAACACACACACGACATCAAACACACACACGACACCAAACACACACACACACACGACATCAAACACACACAACACCAAACACACACACGACATCAAACACACACGACACCAAACACACACACGACACCAAACACACACACGACACCAAACACACACACGACACCAAACACACACGACACCAAACACACACGACATCAAACACACACACGACACCAAACACACACACGACACCAAACACACACGACATCAAACACACACACGACACCAAACACACACGACATCAAACACACACGACATCAAACACACACACGACACCAAACACACACGACACCAAACACACACACGACACCAAACACACACGACACCAAACACACACACGACACCAAACACAACACATCAAACACACACGACACCAAACACCACACACACCAAACACACACGACATCAAACACCACGACACCAAACACACACACGACACCAAACACACACGACATCAAACACACACACGACACCAAACACACACGACACCAAACACACACACGACACCAAACACACACACGACATCAAACACACACGACACCAAACACACACGACACCAAACACACACACGACACCAAACACACACGACATCAAACACACACACGACATCAAACACACACGACACCAAACACACACACGACATCAAACACACACACGACACCAAACACACACACGACACCAAACACACACATGACCCCAAACACACACGACACCAAACACACACACGACACCAAACACACACGACACCAAACACACACACGACACCAAACACACACACGACATCAAACACACACACGACACCAAACACACACATGACCCCAAACACACACGACACCAAACACACACACGACACCAAACACACACGACACCAAACACACACACGACACCAAACACACACACGACATCAAACACACACACGACACCAAACACACACGACACCAAACACACACACGACACCAAACACACACACGACACCAAACACACACACACACAAGACACCAAACACACACACGACATCAAACACACACACGACATCAAACACACACACGACACCAAACACACACGACACCAAACACACACACACACGACACCAAACACACACACGACATCAAACACACACACGACACCAAACACACACATGACACCAAACACACACACGACACCAAACACACACGACACCAAACACACACGACACCAAACACACACACACACACACGACAAAACACACACGACACCAAACACACACACGACACCAAACACAACGACACCAAACACACACACGACACCAAACACACACACGACATCAAACACACACACACCAACACACACGACACCAACACACACACACCAAACACACACACGACATCAAAACACACACGACATCAAACACACAACACATGACCCCAAACACACACGACCAAACACACACACGACACCAAACACACACGACACCAAACACACACACGACACCAATCACACACACACACCCCAAACACACACACGACACCAAACACACACACGACACCAAACACACACACGACACCAAAACACAACACGACCCCAAACACACACACGACACCAAACACACACACGACACCAAACACACACACACGACCCCAAACACACACACAGGACCCCAAACACACACACAGGACCCCAAACACACACACAGGACCCCAAACACACACACAGGACCCCAAACACACACACAGGACCCCAAACACACACACAGGACCCCAAACACACACACAGGACACCAAACACACACAGGACCCCACACACACACAACACCAAACACACACACGACACCACACACACACAGGACAGCAGTGTGTTGTAATGAAGGGGAATCAGACCTGGTTTCAGTCGGTGTAATTCAAACACAGACGTATCGTTTGTGCAGCCGCTCGTTAGGGTTCATGTTTCTGGGGATTTAAATGCGACGACCTCTAGTGGACGTTGTTGTTATGACGGCTAAACAGGAAGCAGGTTGACGTGGTTTAAAGCGATGCATTGTTTCCTGAAACTCATGACATGTTTTTGTTGCCTAACCCTAATGAAGCAGGTTTGTGTATTTACCATAACTACGTCAATGTTTTGCGTAAACTACGTCACATAGATCTCCTGTGCAAATCCAATCCCTTATTCAGTCGTGTTTTTCCTACCTGTAATCACGTTACTCTGTTGTTTACTAAACCTAACGGCGTTTGTTGTTGGATATTCATGACATATTTTTCTTCTCATAACAAAGTGTTGTTGCCTAAACCTGATCCCTAACTCGTGCTGCTCCAGTCTGAGCGTTGGGGTATCTCAAGTAGTTTTGTTCCCTAAACTAATCACATAGTTGTTCCCCATAGTCCCATAATTGTATGTTGTGTATCCCTAATTGCACAGTTTGTTACCTAAACCCAATCAGGTACACACATTGAAATGTAAAGGTGTTATTGTCACATTCACATAAGCTACAGAGTAGAAATGGCAATGAAATTCTTCTGACCTGAGCTCCTCCAACAATGCAACATATATAATAAAATACAAATAAGAAATAGTGCAAGAAGTCTATGTACATGTAGACAGAATATATGCACACAACAGAATGTGAAATTAAATAATGTACATTAAGACTAAATTAAATACGGTTCATTGCGCTGATAACTATTTATATAAATCAGTGGATTGCAAGATGACGAACAGATGAATGTTTAACGTAATCAATGTATTATTGGTTAATCAACAAGTCGTTTCTGGCCTCAAACTAAATCATACAGTCTCAAAAACACGCCAAACTGCGATGTTTCTCTGACAGTCATACATGACATTTTTTTCATTTTGAGAGTCACAGTCGGCCTGTTCTGTGTTTCAGCTGAGAGACGTGTGTGTGTTAACGACAGGATGTGTGTTTCAGCGTGTTGACTCTGTGGTTTGAACAGAGCGATGCACAGAATCCATTTTCTCTGCCTGAGGAGGAAACACTCGGGACGATAAGAGGACGAGACGTGAGAAACGGAAAACAACGAGGAGGTCTGATTCTCTGAGAGGAAGAAGGAGGAGGTGGGAAGTATTGGAGTACAAATACTTCGTTACTGTACTTGAGTACATGTTTCTGGTATCAGTACTTTACTCCACTACTTATTTTTCTGACCACTTTTTACTTTGCTTCTTACATTTTGAACACAAATACCTGAACTTTCTACTTCTTACATTTTGAACACAAATACCTGAACTTTCTACTTCTTCCATGTTGAACCCAAATACCTGAACTTTCTACTTCTTACATGTTGAACCCAAATACCTGTACTTTCTACTTCTTCCATGTTCCAAGCAGGCTGGTTCCTTTAGTCTGAATGTGTGTTTGGTGGCGTGATCATTATTATTTAGAGTCATTGCGTGCCTATTGATTTGAACACGATCCGTGTATCCATCATTTCCTGTCTTCTCTAAAGAGAGGGACCAATGGAAACGTTGTCATGTTGCCGTTGTTCAGCATGGAAACATTCATTAGCTAACAATGACATTATTGTTCTATTAATATAAAGGGAGGTCAGGTACTCTTTAAAACAGCTGGTAGTTATGGGTACTTTTTACTGAAGTATATTTCAAAGCCTCTTTACTTTTACTTGAGTAAAGAAGTTTAGTCAGTACTTCTACTTTCACCAGAGTATTTTTAAACACCAGTATCTGTACTACTACTTGAGGAAACAACTAGTTTGAAAACATCTGATTTGAATTGGTCAACATGTCCGTCCAGTTTCTGCCTCACTTGACAACCAAAAACACATCCAGAGAACCATTGACCTCCAGACCCGGGGACATGAAGTGAGTTAGGACTCATTTCCAAGAAAAACTTGAGATTCTCAGAGCGTTAATAAACCCTTTAAAACAACATTAAAGTCATCAGCTGTTAGCAGGAAGTGACAAGCTCCCTCCTCCTTCCTCTTTCCTCTTCCCTCCCTCCTCTTTCCTCCCTCCTCCTTCCTCTTTCCTCTTCCCTCCCTCCTCCCTCCTCTTTCCTCTTTCTTCCCTCCTCTTTCCTCTTCCTCCCTCCTCCTTCCTCCCTCCTCCCTCTTCTCTCCTCCCTCGTCTCTCCTCCCTCCTCCCTCCTCCCTCCTCTTTCCTCTTCCCTCCCTCCTCCCTCCTCTTTCCTCTGTCCTCCCTCCTCTTTCCTCTTTCTTCCCTCCTCTTTCCTCTTCCTCCCTCCTCCCTCCTCCCTCCTCCTTCCTCCCTCCTCCCTCCTCTCTCCTCCCTCCTCCCTCCTCTTTCCTCTTTCCTCCCTCCTCTTTCCTCTTTCTTCCCTCCTCTTTCCTCTTCCTCCCTCCTCCCTCCTCCCTCCTCCTTCCTCCCTCCTCCCTCCTCTCTCCTCCCTCGTCTTTCCTCTTTCCTCCCTCCTCCCTCCTCTTTCCTCCTCCCTCCTCTCTCCTCCCTCCTCTTTCCTCTTTCCTCCTCCCTCCTCTTTCCTCCCTCCCCCTCCCCGTCCTCCCTCCGTACGATAAGAGAGGAAGAGACGTTAGAAAAGGCAAACAATGAGGAGGTCTGATTCTCCGACAGTAAGAGGAAGAGGAGGAGGAGGAGGAGGAGGAGGAGGAGGAGGAGGAGGAGTAGGAGGAGGAGGAAGTGTTTGAAGTGGAGGGTCAGGAGATAAGAGGAGTTATTCATGTGAGTCTGAGGAGGCGGAGAATAGAAAAGATAAGCAGACGGTAAACGAGAAAGAGAGATAAGAGCTTCTTCCTCCTCTTCCTCGTCTGACTCCCACTCTGCTGACGTTTGATTGACAGCTGTCAGACACACACTTCCTCCCGGCTGTGACTGGAAACCATCCACTGATACAAAAATAGGTCTGAAAATCAATGGGAGCCAGTGAACGCTGTACAGTGCGGATCAGTGACGGAGATGCGCTTTTTTTATTATTATCTGCACGTTGTCGGCATAAGGAACCAGAACCAGGTTTATCTCCAGGTGGGTCGACACGTACGAGGAATCTGACTTGGTGTCGTGGTGCGTCCATACAAGTAAAACAAGAATTAAAAACACAGATAGAAAACTCATGTATTGTTGACATTTAGGTTTAGTGTTTCTTTTTGTTTTGCTCTGTTATAACGCCTTGTGTGGAATGCTCTGGTGATGTTTAAAATGTGCTCAATAAAGCATATGGATAAGCTGCCTCTCCTGTAGTGCGTTTTATAGGTTTTAGTGCATGTCAACGGCCTGCTAAGGCTAAAATCCCTGTGTTCCCTCTCCTGCAGCGTGTTCTGTAGGTGTTAGTGCATGTCAATGGTCTGCTAAGGCTAAAATCCCTGTGTTCCCTCTCCTGCAGCGTGTTCTGTAGGTGTTAGTGCATGTCAATGGTCTGCTAAGGCTAAAATCCCTGTGTTCCCTCTCCTGCAGCGTGTTCTGTAGGTGTTAGTGCATGTCAATGGTCTGCTAAGGCTAAATCCCTGTGTTCCCTCTCCTGCAGCGTGTTCTGTAGGTGTTAGTGCATGTCAATGGTCTGCTAAGGCTAAAATCCCTGTGTTCCCTCTCCTGCAGCGTGTTCTGTAGGTGTTAGTGCATGTCAATGGTCTGCTAAGCCTACAATTCCTGTGTTCCCTCTCCTGTAGCGTGTTCTGTAGGTGTTAGTGCATGTCAATGGTCTGCTAAGGCTAAAATCCCTGTGTTCCCTCTCCTGCAGCGTGTTCTGTAGGTGTTAGTGCATGTCAATGGTCTGCTAAGGCTAAAATCCCTGTGTTCCCTCTCCTGTAGCGTGTTCCCTCTCCACCTGAAAAATAATCCAACAGCAGCAGCAATTTAAACCAGTTGCAGCCCATGTAACCCAGTAAGGAAGGGGGGGGGGGGGGGGGTGATTGACACACTTATGGGTTATCAATAACAGCAATTATTCACTTTCAGGACAAAGTGTGATTCTACGCGAGAGGGGAAAATGACTGGTTTAGAAACAGCCTCTGCACTACTTTAGAAAGATATAAGAACCATGCCCTCATGTTGCCAGAAACCAATTCTATCAAAGTGCAACAATAATAGAAAAGATTGAGACATTACATGTCGCTTTTATCCAAAGCAACTTACATACTCAATACAGTGGACAATCCCCACAGGAGCAATTTTGGGGTGAAGTGTCTCAGGGACACAACGACATGCAGTGGGGTTTGAACCTGTGACCCCCTGATCCGAACACCAACGCACTAGTCCACTGCGCCACACGCCTCCGAGACATTAGAGATCACATTGATACACATGTTATTTTCAGACAAACTGTACTGCACTCGTTATAAGGGTCGAATTTAAACCGTGGCTAATGTTTACGACAAGAACTAGTTTGAAAACATCTCAATTGAATTGGTCAACTTGTCCGTCCAGTTTCCTGCAAAGCTCCTCACCTAACAACCAAAACACATTAAGAGAACCATTGACCTCCATTGATGAAACGCTGAGTCATGTTAGGGTTTTGGCTCAGATTCTCAGAGCGTTATTGATGCCTTTAAACAACATGTCAGTCTCTCCGCTGCTACCTTTCCCGCCTCCTACACTATGGTAGTAATCTCTGCACTTCTTTTACGTAAAGAAAAGTATATATATGTAAAATCCATGCACTGATGTTGCTATAAACCAATTCTATCCAACAAAGTCCAACAATAATTCAAATGATTGAGACATTAGACATAATACATTAAACTGTACTGCACTCATTATAAGGGTCGAATTTAAACCGTGGCTAATGTTTACGACAACAACGAGTTAGAAAACATCTGAATTGAATTTGGTCAACTTGTCCGTCCACTTTCCGCCTCACTTAACAACCAAAAACACATTCAGAAAGCCTTGATATGAAATCAAGTTACGGTGCTTATTAAGCATTTTAAAACGTATGTGGTAAGTTGCCCAAGTGCTTTGTTTTGAACGTTCATCAGTATTATAATCAAAAAGAGAAATATGAACGTTAGTTTTTACTGAAATGATCAAATAAAGTCAACATCTCTCAGTCTTTACTGAGCTGTGGGGTTTGTTCAACTTTTAAAAGATGTTTGAATGGTGATACACACAGTGATAGATGTTAAGGACTAACGGTTATATAAATACATTTGTATTGATTTTAAGATCTTTTCATAGTTCATTCGTATTGGGATCATTTCGCGTAGCATATCAGATAGTGGGAATGCTGACACAGCATTCCACTATCTGTTATGCACACATTTCTTTATTATTCCGCCGGGTTATTTTGCGCTTCTTCTCCCACATTGAACATCGCAGAAACTCCGTTCAAACATCAAAACGTTCAGCTCGGTCGGGAATCGATGGCTATTACTTTTATCATTCATAACTTTCATAATTCCAGAGATACATCCCATAATACATCACATTTTTAACATGGAAGTCAATGGAGAAACTCTTCAGACTTCAACAATCTTCATGCAACTTCAACTGCTAACTGCTCCTTCTTCAACTGCTAACTGCTCCTTCATACTTTCACTCAGAAACCTCATTCCAACTTTAAAATGTTACACATCTTTCTGACATTATTCGTGTAACACAACTTTTAAATCTGATTCTTACTTTTAGAGATATTAAACATTGTTCAGACCTTGGTAAAGAGGCCTTCTTCAGATTTTAGACTGCGTGATGTCACAGCTAGAGTGGAGGACAGATTTAATGTTACCTTCATATTTTCTTTTAAACCTGCCATAATTCCCAAACCCTACATTCCTGAGACATAATTTTTCATGACAAACGTAGGAAAACATCTCGTAGCTTGAAAGATAAAAAAAAATTAAGCAAAACTAATTAAACAAAATGCCTCTTGAGGGCATGAAGTTACAAAAACTTTCAACATGTCTCCATTCAAATCCATTGTAAGTTCAGCCTCACATTTCCCCACCACAGCAGCCGCACACCTTTAGTTAATCTGCCAAAAAGGCCACATTATTAACCCGAAAGTACACAAAAAGCACACTTCAGATGCTCAAGGTCCTTGACATGCTTCACGCTTTGAAATTTCACCGATATCTGTTACGGTTCTTCAACAAAACGTTGAAATGTAAGAGGTTTATCTCATTCAGAACAATGGAAATGCTCTCCTCTCACTGATCACCATGGAAACCTTTGATCTCTGGACACGTCGTTAGATCAAATATAAACACCTGTGTCATGGAACACGATGATGTCATAACCCCAACTGACATGATTAGAGCAGCAGACTAATGACGTGGTCACTGGAGTTGAACAGACTGTCTCAGCCTATTCTTTTCCGTCTGATGGAGACTTCATACTGACTTCAACATGTTCCACATATTTTAGACATTATTGGTGACGTATGCTTTTAGTTCTAAAGTTTTCAGTTCAAATATTCTGCTGCTTTTTCATGCATTTAGACTTTTATTTTCTTGTTCTTATTTCACATTCAAGTCCCCTCTATTCATGAACCCTTTAAAGGACTCAGCCACGCCACTTATATACCAGGTGCGACTGTTGCTATGTGAGTTCATCTTTCAAATACAAGGTTGCTTGTTTGATTCAAGCTCTTGTAGTCAATATGTCAAGGTATTTATCCCTAACATTTTATCAGCTAACTAATGACACACACTCAGAGGATCTTTATAAACGTTTTAAGTATTACACATCTTTAAACATGACTCTTATAAATCACTTTTAAAACCAGCGATGCCCTACAGTGTCAGCTTTTCTAAAATAGAAACTTCAATGTTCACATCTTTCTAAATGATTCTACTTTTCAATGACCTACAAATAATCCTAATAATAATCCCATTTTCAATCTTCCAACTGTTCATATTTTTTGGTCAATCAACAAACCTGTTAAAAATGTGTTGTTCAACAAATTTGAACCTTTGCCACATTTATTTGATCACCATGGAAACCTTTGATCTCTGGACACGTCGTTAGCTCAAATATAAACACCTGTGTCATGGAACACGATGATGTCATAACTCCAACTGACATGCTCAGAGCAGCAGACTTCAGATAATGGTTAACGGTCCAGCCCTCAACAGCTCTACGTCAATTATGGGGTGTCATCATATGCCGTTTCTATGGAAACGCATCCCTCACCATAAAACACGATGTCGCTATAACTCCTATGAAAATGTTCAAAAAGTGCTCAAACTTCACATGTGTGCTAACAGTCCAGCCGTCACGACATCTAGGGGACAGTTTTGAGATTTCTTAAAATGCCGTTGCCATGGCAACACAATGCTCGCCATGAAACACGATTTTCTCATAACTTCAGTGAAAATGCTCCAAACAGGCCAAAACTTCACAGGTTTGGTAACGATGTAGCCATCAACGCATCTAAGCGTATTATGGGATGTCATCAAATGCCGTTGGCATGGCGACAGATCATTCACCATCAAGTTAGTTCAAAAGTTTGCAGTTCAAATATTCTGCTGCTTTTACTTTCTGCCTTTTTACTTTCTTTTCTTCTCTCATCACACATTCAAGCCCCCAGTGTTCATGTATCATTTCAATCTAAATTCTTCACTTTCTTCTCATTACATTTCAGCATAGCAGTTTAGCGTCAGCTTTTCAGCATAAAGCATCCCCACTAGCAATTTCTCCAGGAATTGCATTCTCTAGTTTGTATTAATGTGGACCGGAGGGTGACGAGCATAAGTTTCACTTTCCTTTTTTATTTCAATTCCAGCTTTGGTCATGAAGAATATGTTTCTCTGTTGTCCACGTTCATAAAGCATAAAGCAACAGCATCAGAGCACGGTGCAGAGTCTCTAGATGAGTTTACAGTAGTCCGTTGTTCTTATTATACATCCATGTTGTAGTCCGCTGTATAGAGAACTGTAGTTTCCATAGTTTCACCACAGCAGCAGACGCACATTCATGACGTCCGCTGGCGCATCATAAACACGTCGGATAGTGAAAGTGCAGTCGATTCTCTAAAGTACTGCAGTCTCTTCTCCTAAGTCCTTTTGAATTCTCCTATCCACTATCCCTTAACCCCGTGACGTTTCACACAGAGGTCAAGGGATAGACGATAGGGTAGACATTATAGCTTCTTTTTGGACTATTCGACCGCAACCCAAAACTTGTTTCCAAGAAAAACTCAGATTCTCAGAGCGTTATTAAAGCCTTTTAAAGAGCATGTCAGTCTCTCCGCTGCTACCTCTCCCTCCTCCTACGAGCACAGGGGGGGGGGGGGGGGAGTCTGTTGTTTAACTCCATCATGTGTTCCTCTCCAAATAAGCATCTGTGTTTACACTTACATCAGCTGTTAGCAAGAAGTGACAGCCTTCCTCCTCTTTCCTCCCTCCTCTAACCTCTTTCCTCCCTCCTCTTTCCTCCCTCCTCCCTCCTCCCTCCTATTTCCTCTTTCAGCTCCTCACATCTCCCTCTTCCTCTGGTTTTGCTCTACAGACTCAGAGAGCGGCGTGCCGGTGTCTGAGGAGGATTTGAAGATTTCAGATTGAATAAATTCAGTTTTTAGTTTTGAACAAACCTCCGGCTTTAGAGGATCCAAGTGGTCTTCATCTCCTGCAGATCATTTGGGTTTCAAGCTGTTACAGAAGAGGAGTGTTGGATTAAGAAACAACTTGTAGGATTCATGTATTAATGTTGACATAATGAGCTTTAGTTGGCATGATGTGAAAAGAGGAGGTAAGTTGTTGTTACAGAGCCACTGGATCACTTTCTTTAGAGTCAGTCTCTCTCTCTGCTCAGGGATTTATATCCGTGTTTTCAAACCCACTGAAACATCACATTTAGGAGCAGATCTCTGCAGAAATATCTGACCGCTCTTTAGACATTAGGCTTAGCTGTGGCGTAAAGCATCCTCCTCCCACAATGCACTGCAAACATCCTGCAGAAACCCAACTCTTCCTCACATCACAGGAGTCTTCATCACTCATTGATTTCTCTCCAAGTCATCGGAACAAGAGAGGAGCGACGGAGCGCTCAGCGTGACAACAGGAGGGAGAGATCTTCCTATTCCTCCTCCTCCTCCTCCTCCTCCTCCTCCTCCTCCTCTCCCTCCTCCTCTTCCTCCTCCTCCTCCTCCTCCTCCTCCTCCTCCTCCTCTTCCTCTTCCTCTTCCTCTTCCAGCCAGGACATCCATCACTAAACTCCCAGACCACCAGAACACAGCCCCTGCTGTTAGGAAACCTCTGAACAGCCTGAGAGTCATTGTGGTGGTCGAGCAGGAACGGAAACCACAAGTCATTCGTCTCAATTTAGGATATGCATTTGGTCAAATAGACGAATTCCATAAAACAGGAGATT
>CM062276.1:165000-192500 GCA_031216635.1 Dissostichus eleginoides
GAGGTAGAGGAGGTCTCGGTGTTTTTCTGATCTCGGGCCCTTTTGTGCTTCTGACGCCTCCACGCTGCTTTAAAAGCTCCGCGGCACAAAGGTGGAACACGGAGAGACACACGACACACACCTGAGGACCTCACACTGCACCGAGTGTGTGTGTGAGTGAGTGTGGGTGTGTGGGTGTGTGCGTGTGTGTGTGTGTGTGTGTGTGTGTGTGTGTGTGTGTGTGTGTGTGTGGGTGTGGGTGTGGGTGTGTGTGAGTGTGTGTGTGGGTGTGGGTGTGTGCGTGTGTGTGTGAGTGTGTGTGTGTGGGTGTGGGTGTGTGTGTGTGTGTGTGTGTGTGTGTGTGTGTGTGTGCAGCGCAGCATGGGGGCACTTGTGGAGAAACGCCTCTGCTGTGTAATTGAATTAATGCTGGATTTCAAAGAGCAGCTCAATGAAAACACGTTGCATTTTTATTATTGGGAACTAATTCACAGGCTGAAGTGGGGGGTGTGTGTGTGTGTGTGTGTGTGTGTGTGTGTGTGTGTGTGTGTGTGTGTGTCACAGCGTGTAGACTGCTTGACTCTGCAGGCACCATTTGCAGCGTTTGATAATAACGATGCTGCAGACACAACCATCTCTGCCATTTAAAAAAGAACCAAAGAAAGGCG
Source organism: Dissostichus eleginoides (assembly GCA_031216635.1). NCBI lineage: Eukaryota > Metazoa > Chordata > Actinopteri > Perciformes > Nototheniidae > Dissostichus > Dissostichus eleginoides. The sequence goes on from CM062276.1 coordinate 165,648, forward strand.
CTGTCAGTAACGTCAGATCCTCAAATCCATCCTGAGTTCATCTCTGAAGTCTGATGAGGTCTAAAGAGTCACTACTGCAGCAGACGATAAGAACACATTACACATTTGATACTAAATCAACCAAACTATAAGGTGGATAATCTACGAAATGCTGCAGCACACATGTGTAAATACCAAACAGAGATTAAACAGATTTAGGGATTACAAATATGAATAAATATGTATTTAAAGCAGTATTTAAAGTGGATTCCAGAGAAAATAAATCTAACAATACAAATACACGTCTGATTATGAGCTCAATCTGACTTTAATTCTGACTGATTTTATACACTTTGATTGTGAGTTGCATCATTATAAAACTGTGTAAAGTAAAAGACAATGAGCCGAGTGAAAGACAACATCCTCAACGTGTTACAGATGCAACCTGCTCTGAATTAAATGTTGGGAAGTTTCATTCAAATCAAATATCCTCGTAAACCGAGATGGAAAACAGACGGAGTTTGACCGTTTAGCTTCAGTTTGAAACTAAACACTGATTTAAAGACAACATCCTCAACATGTCATCCGTGCAAACTCATCCCAATCACACGAGTAAAAGCCCCATCTGTTTGCATCTTGAAATGTATTTATCTATATATCAGATTCCATGTACTTGTATATAGACTCTTCTTGCACTATTTCTATTTTATTTGTATTTTCTTGCACATCTCAAAACATTCTCTTGCACTATTTTATCTGTTGTATTAGTTGTATGTCCTATATGTATTCATGTTGCTCTGCTGGAGGAGGACTTCAGTTTGTCATTGACACATCACTGTAGCTGCTGAGCTCATGATGATGAAGACTTGAATCTTGAATCATTTAAATGAAGCTAAACCACGAGGATCCAGATTTAAATCCGTCCGTCTGGAGTCTTTTTAAATGTGTGTTAAAGAGACACACAATGAGCCGAATTGAACACAACTCCCTTGAGATGTGATCCATGCAAACCGCTCTGAACTCAATGCACAGTATGCGTACGATTACATTGAAACATGCGGGAGAATGGGGGTGAAAGCAGCTGGGATTCGGCCCTCCAGAACAAAGGAGAGGGAGTTAATTGAATCCTGGACCCAGGTGTGTGTACCTGTTATCGGGGTCAGAGACAAGAGGCTTAACAGGAAATAAAACCATCAGAGTTCAGCAGTAATCCGCTGCTGAGACACCATAAACCCGCGGGAAGGTGTGTGTGTGTGTGGGGGGTGTAAAGAGGATAACACACACATTTAGAAAAACACACCTTTCCTTCGACGGTGGGATTTGTTTTTACCGTGATTTAAAAGCGTGTGTTTGATTTCCTTAAATGTCTCTGAGCTTCATGATTTAATTCAGAGAGATGTTAGAAATGGGTCAAATGTCAGATTTAAATATCAAAAGGCCATTTAAATAAATAAATACATGTATTTCTATTTCTACGACTGATATTATTCACATTAAGACTCCACTGGTTCTTCAAATGTCTGAAGGGAAAGTGTGTTTGATGGTTTCAGCACCTTGGAGAGCTCCAGCTGTGTTTTTAAATAAGGAGATGTCACACATTCACACACTGCAGAAACAGACCATAATACAAACAATTAAAGGGCTTAATTATTGCATAATAAGCGGGATTTTATTGAAGTATCATCGTGAGTAAAAACTACATTTCATTTCATTCTTTCTGGCATGTATTTGCATTTTAAAATAATGTTGAATTGATTGCGCCTGTGAGATGTTGGCCATCAGGAGAGCGTTCATCAATTAGAAATAGAACAAAGGAAAATGAAGCTAATTGATGATTAAAATAATGAATAAAATAACATTTATTTCATATCTTGAAGGAGGAATAAGAGCTGGATGTTCTCCGGCTGATCGTCTGACATGTTGGACTTAAAGGAGATTTAGAATTTAAAAACGATTGAATAGAAAAAAATAATAATGTAAATAAAATCGACTTGATTTTGTCTTTTTGTTGTGTCATTGTAATATATTTCGAAGTGTAATTCCGCACCAAAGTGTTCAAACTAAACTGTGTTTCTGGAATGATTTTATAAATGGAACCACGAGAAAATAACATAATAGAAGAATTAAGGATAAATGTATTTGCTGGAGATTTTGTAAACATATAGGGGATTTAAAAAATCAGATTAACTTTACGTTTTAGTGTTTGGAGACGCGGAGCTCTGTGCGCGTTGGGGAGCTGTGGCGCCCCCGTGAGACCACTTCATCTCCACTCTGTTCATATTAAAACATATTCAAAACTTAAAAAGGTTTAAAATAATAACTGTTCATCTTTATCACAATTTCCCCTGAGCTACAGATCGATGTTTGGTGATGAAAGGGCATTTTACGCACAGCATTACGCACAAGAAACTCCACTTGGATGAAGTTTAACCGTCTTATAATTATCAAACAGAGTTTAAAGATTTAGTTTTCTATCCAATTCGACTTTTCTATGCACAGTTAAATATCCTAAGAGACACAGATGCGTTTGGAAGAAGGTTAAAGTGTAAATTGATCTAATTTGGATGAAATAAAAACGGATATTTTGCAGGAGAAGTGCATTGAAATGAGGAAGAATCCCCAAATGAAGCGTCTGTTAAATAAACAGCTAAATTATGTTAATTTCAAACCAAACTGAGATTAAAGAGACAAAGATTAAGCATTAAAAATGTGAATAATGACAGCATAATTCATATGAAGGAAACACGTAGATTTCCAGTAAAAACGCAAAATAAAACAAATTGTAAAAGCAGTTTGTATGCTTTAACAAACCCCCCCCCCCCCCCACATCCTCTTTCTCTCGTTACAAACAGGGTACAGATGTTGACCAAACACCAGAACAAAGACTATCAGAAATATCTAAATGGTGAATTTTAACCACAAAAAGCGGTGATGAGTAAAAGAAACAAGAAGCCAAATTGAGTCAGACTCGCGCAACATGTCGTCCATGCAACATGCTTTGAATTCAACGCAGAGAAGTTTCCTTAAAATCAAATATGCACGAAAATCCGCCGTCTCTCTCAAGTCATTATGAAGGTGTGTAAAGTTACACACAATAACCCAAATTAAAGACAACACCTCCAACATGTCAGCACGTAAATGCTCTGTGTTTAATGAACACAAGGTCCCTTAAAAATGCAGTTTTACGCAATAAATCACGATGGAGTTTCGCCTTTTAGAGTCAAGATAATGTTGTAAAGTGAAACTCAACGAGACGAGATGAAGACAGCAGCTTTGAGATGCTACCCATGCTCACTGTGTGCAATTACATGTATTAAAGTACCTTAAATATTAGGTTTAAAGCTAATAACGATGCGACTAGTCATCATGCATTTGGGTAAAGTAACGATGAGCCGAATTGAAGACAACGCGTCATCTGTCCAAACTGCTTTGAATTAGAGAAGTTTAATTCAAATCTGCACGCGGAGGAAATGAAGATCTTCTGGAGTGAATTTCGTGCCGAAAGTTGAGTATATATTTGGGGTAAAGACTCACCAGACAGAGCGCGGCGCACAAACACACCCCCTTCATCTTCATCCTCGCGGAGCTCAGAGTCCACGCGCTGCGGTCCATAGATCCACGCGCACCGCCTCACAGACCCGCGGGAAAACACACAGCGCACCGCATCATGTTGGGTATTTTTTTGGGGGGGGAGGAGGTGATGGTGGGGCGCGTGGGTGGTGGTTTTGGGGGGCGCGAGGGGTGGTTAGTTGAGAGTTAATCCAGGTTCCTGATGGAGCGGTTTTTGACGTGTACGCGGCGGAGGGAGCGCTCGTTGTGAGGAGCGCGGCGCGGCGGTGCATTTTATAGGAGGCGCGCAAAGGGAGTGAGTGAGGGGGGAGGAGGGGGGGGATAAAACGGGAGGAGATTGGCTCAAGTTGTTTTACTCTCTCTCTTTTTCATAAACTAACTCTATTCCGTTCTTTTTAATCAAACCTCGAGCTGCGGTTTCAGATCTATGTATTTTTACTTTGATCCATCTTCTCTTCTTCTCCTGTTATCTGATCTATTTCTTAGCACTGTCATTCCGGTGTGTTGCTCTGTAAAGCCCACTGAGACAAACCTGACTCGTGCTTTTGGGATATTTTAATAATCTTTGATTGGATTTGATAAACAGCAAAGGAACTAATGAGTGAGAATAAACGGCTAAAGCAGAAATTTCAGCCAATCAAATGTAAAGATCAATAAAAGTAATATGTCAACACGTCAACACGTCAACACGTCAACACGTCAACACGTCAACATGTCAACACGTCAACACGTCAACACGTCAACACGTCAACACAAAACAATCAAATTACAAGACAACAGAAAATAAAACTCAAACTGCCTCTTTTCACCCTCTGTCTGAAACCAGAGCCCATTCTGCTCTGATTGGTCAGCTGGCCGGCTCTGTTGTGATTGGTCAACCAGCTTAGAGATGTCCCGCCCCTTAGCCTATCACGTACAATGTGTTGGAGTGCTAGCCAATAGGAGCAGCGCGAGTGTTCCACAGTGATGTCACTATGTTCCAGAAGTAAACAAAGGAGTCCAATGGAGGCGTGTCTCATGACGTGTGCGTCCCTCAGCTTGTGATCCACGACATATAATTAAAACGCCAAACCTGAAAGACAGTTTTAAAATAATTAAACTGTCTTTAATGTATTTAATAGACATTAAAATCATGAGTCCTCCATCTCCAGAATCAAAGAGCGGAACATGTTGAACCTCTGAAGTCTCCTGAGGACTGCTCTGTGTAACAAACACACATCTCAAACCATTACCATGCATTCAAACAGTTGGTTAGACTTAAAAACACATTAAATAACCCGACTTTGACCCTGAAGTGAAGCTACTTCTGTTTCTGCTTCACTGTGAAATAACATTCTGCATTTTACACTCTGACTACCGTTATCCTGCAGCTTCTTCATCACTCTGTTTATGTTCTTGCCTCTCTATTGTATTGTCTGTCTTTATCTGTGCCGTCCCCTCGCTGTAACTCTGTCCTCTCTGTGGGACTAATAAAGTTATTCTGATAACCAGAATGAATACACTACCAGCCAACCTGTTCAGACTAATGGAGAAGTACTTAGTGGCACCTTAAAGTCCTGCACATCTAACTGGTTCAAATATGATTTCTTACCAACACTTTATCCCCAGATGAACACTGACACCGCACAACCTGCACATCGTCTGCTATACTTCAGATCTGATGTTTTTAAAATGCTTTACTTTCATATGATCTAATCGTGGCATGGACAGGTTTAGGGTGATGACCATGGCAAGTAGAGTTATTAGAATTGATTAGGGTTGGACCAATGAAACGCGTAGATTAAAGAGACGGATGATTTTGGAGGCACTACTTTCTACGCTGGATGGAAATCTGGAAATCTGGATTTATCAATTTTTGCATATAAATCACAAATAATGTTCTTGGATGAGTTTGATTTCATGCAAACGTTCAAGAAATGGTGTAAAAACTCAAATGTATATTAGACTAAATAATAAGGATTGTTAAAAATCCAACACCACAGGCCTCTGAGTCAGATCGTGTACTTGAGTAAAAGTAGAAGTACTCAGATCTTGTAGTAAAAGTAGAAGTATTCAGATCTTGTAGTAAAAGTAGAAGTACTCAGATCTTGTACCTGAGTAAAAGTAGAAGTACTCAGGTCTTGTACTTGAGTAAAAGTAGAAGTACTCAGATCTTGTACTTGAGTAAAAGTAGAAGTACCAGAGTGTAGGAATACTCTGTTACAGTAAAAGTCCTGCATTCAAAATGTTCCTCAAGTGAAAGTAGAAAAGTATTCTCATCAAAATATAGTGAAAGTAGCGACAGTAAAAGTAGTCATTGTGCAGATTGGTCCATTTCAGAATAATATATATGATATGTTTTATAATGATTGATCATGAAAGTGTTCTCAAAGCTGGTAAAGGTGCAGCTAGTTTGAATGACTTTGTATACTGCAGGGTAGCTTGAGGATTTACTCCAGGTGGAACTAAAGTCTGATTTAACACTTGATTAGATTTCACATCATTCATCCACATCTGTGAAGTAACTAAAGGGATTAAATACATGTAGTGGAGGAAAAGTACACCATGTACCTCTGAACTGTAAAGGAGTAGAAGTACACAGTAGCATAACATGGAAATACTCAAGTAAAGCACAAGTTTGTCAAAATTGTACTTAAGTATTTGAGTATATGTACTGAGTTACTTTACACCACTGGTGTTGGTGATGTTGTTGAAACACTTCAGGAGGTATACTGGTAGCATTATAAGACCATTAAAAGGTGCTATAAACTGCAGTGTTTCTCAAATATGTCTGTAAGAGGACAGGAAGTATTCAATCCCTGCAGCATCAGGTCCAATAACAGTACTTGAGTAAATGTACTTAGTTACTTTACTCTGCTTCTCCATCAAACAGCTGCTTCCTCTCTGCCGCTCGGAGGATAATCAGGAGGTCAAGTCTCTGATTCTCTAAAGGAAACCTTCTGGGGCCATTCAGAAGAAATTACAGGGTAGCATTCCCCTAATAGCTTAGCATCGGTGTGGGGAGGAAGAGGGAAATAAAGAGGGGGGAGAGGAAGAGGACGGTCGAACAGCTGAGTGACGCTGGCATCGATCCACGGACGATTGTGAGGGCAGATGTTGAGCCGAACCATCTGCCATCTCGAGTGTCACTCCAAACGCAAAGAGAGTCAAACCGGAACAGAATACCAGAGCTTTCCAGCAGGAAGTGGAAGGGGGGAGGGGGGGGGGTGACAGATACAAATGGCCGAGCAGAGGGTCGGTCAGGATGCAGCTGCTACACATCAAACCCTTCCTCATCACAATCAGATCCTCGGAAACGGCAATCATTGAAGGGCGAGCATTCAACTCAGATTTAGCTTTCTGAAAACTTCCAGAAGTGAACTCGGGAACAGCTGGACGTCTTTATGAGGGAGGAGAAGAGATATGTTGAATAAACCAACAACCTGACTCACAATCTCAAGTCCAAAATGATCGTAATGCTTCCACTAAGAAAAGTAGCCGTACGAACTGGGGAAAAGAAACGTAACTTAGAATTAACAGCAGGGTTTTCTGTCTGTGTGAGTTTTCTTTTCAGCGTGGATGGACACTCCGGCCTCCGTGGAATCATTGGAGGAGCTGGCATTCAACACACTCAGATTTAGATTTCTGAAAACTTCCAGAAGTGAACTCGGGAACAGCTGGACGTCTTTATGAGGGAAGAGAAATGTTAAATAACCCAACGACCTGACAAACTATATTGAGTTCAAAATGATCGTACTAAGAAAGGTAGTCGTACGAACTGGGGAACAGAAACTTTATGTAGAGAAGAACACCGACACATGAAGCACACAATTACGTATAAACCTAAACTAAATCTAAAGCAGGATATTATATACACTAAGTGTGTAAGGTTTATACGTAATTGATTATTAAATGAAATATAAATGTACACTGTGAGGTTAAAGTCCAGTTATCCAAGAGAAGCTCTGGAGCAGAGAGTTTTGGGGTATTTGTGGATTGTTTAAAAGGTAAATAAACTTCAGAAAGATTAAAGGATGTTGCAGACACAATCAATGGTTTACTAGACCATCGCAGAGAGCTAGAGTTCTGTGTACACATGTACCATCACACTCCATCCATTCGTGTACACATGTACCATCACACTCCATCCATTCGTGTACACATGTACCATCACACTCCATCCATTCGTGTACTAACGTACCATCACACTCCATCCATTCGTGTACACATGTACCATCACACTCCATCCATTCGTGTACTAATGTACCATCACACTCCATCCATTCGTGTACTAACGTACCATCACACTCCATCCATTCGTGTACACATGTACCATCACACTCCATCCATTCGTGTACTAATGTACCATCACACTCCATCCATTCGTGTACTAATGTACCATCACACTCCATCCATTCATGTACACGTACCATCACACTCCATCCATTCGTGTACAACGTACCATCACACTCCATCCATTTGTGTACTAACGTACCATCACACTCCATCCATTCGTGTACTAATGTACCATCACACTCCATCCATTCGTGTACACTTACCATCACACTCCATCCATTCGTGTACCAACGTACCATCACACTCCATCCATTCATGTACTAACGTACCATCACACTCCATCCATTCGTGTACACGTACCATCACACTCCATCCATTCGTGTACTAATGTACCATCACACTCCATCCATTCGTGTACAACGTACCATCACACTCCATCCATTCGTGTACTAACGTACCATCACACTCCATCCATTCGTGTACAATGTACCATCACACTCCATATTCGTGTACAACGTACCATCACACTCCATCCATTTGTGTACTAACGTACCATCACACTCCATCCATTCGTGTACTAATGTACCATCACACTCCATCCATTCGTGTACTAACGTACCATCACACTCATCCATTCGTGTACTAACGTACCATCACACTCCATCCATTCGTGTACCAACGTACCATCACACTCCATCCATTCGTGTACTAATGTACCATCACACTCCATCCATTCGTGTAAACGTACCATCACACTCCATCCATTCGTGTACAACGTACCATCACACTCCATCCATTCGTGTACACGTACCATCACACTCCATCCATTCGTGTACTAACGTACCATCACACTCCATCCATTCGTGTACACGTACCATCACACTCCATCCATTCGTGTACCAATGTACCATCACACTCCATCCATTCGTGTACCAACGGGACAAAACAAACCCTACATTTACAGTTTTCTCCAAATGAAGTTCTGCAGGTATAGATCCGTTATTTAGACACAGTCAGTCAAATAAATAGTGAAAACTGAAGAACATCGTTCTGGTGTCCAAAATCCTGCAGAATACAGCCCCTCCCCCTCTTCACTCATTGGTTATCATTCTCAGTCACAGCAATACAAACTGGAACTCTCTACCCACTGAAATCAGACAAACATATTTTCCCACCTTCACAGCTCCCTTAAAAACATGGTTCACTGAGAAACTGCACACACTCGTCTGTGTTGGATATGGAGTGTGTGTTACATGTTGTGTTACATGTTGTGATCATGGCTGTTTCCCCTGGTTTCTGTTGTGTGATTGTGATGTGCTATATGTGACATGTATGTAGTACCGTGTGTTGTCATTGTTCTCTTTTATCCTCTCTCCTCTATCTCCTTGTCTTTCATCCTTTCTTTTAACTAATGCTGTTGATGTGTTGTGATTTTAAAAAGATGTCTATTATCATCTGATATTAGCAATGTTTGCTAAAGCTGCCCATTTACTGTTTTCAGTGACAGTTGATCAATGGGGACTGTCCACGACACTATACACCAGTGGTTCTCAAAGTGTGGGGCGCGCCCCCCCATGGGGGCGCAGGGGCATGACAGGGGGGGCGCGAGAGACCAGGAGAAAAAATTGTTATTTATAAAAAAAAAAAAAAAAAAAAAAAATGATTGATTGGAAAAGAATATGATACAGTACAGTACAATTACGTCTGGGTCTCTGTGTTTCATTCAAGCTCGGCTCTGTGTGTGTGTGTGGAACGAGCCATTTTGTGTGCCTGCGTGAGCGAACGACCCTATATGAGGTCCACTCACCACCTATGAAAATAGCACTTTACCCCTGCTTACACCTATATGCCGTGAGCTGATTATCGAGCCTTCATTGTAACAGTCGCGGGTACACTGTGTGTGTGCGTGGGGATTGTTGCAGTAGAAAATTCAACTGTAGCGCCCGGAACATTAATGGGAAACCCTAAATGTTCGAGCACCCTCTATGAAACGTCAAGCTACCCCACAGCACCCCCAAAAGAAATCTCTGGCGCCGCCACTGAGCCTGCAAGCCCGTTTTGAAGAGATGTGCAGAGCAACACAGGCTCATTGCAGCCACTAATGCTGTGATAAGAAGACACATTTTTTTTCCAAATATCAGCATTTTCTTTGCAAAGTGGCAAAGCATTATAACTTATTGTTCTAGCAAAGGGATTGCACAATTGTATTATGTATTTATTTTTTGGAGCACACAGACTTATGGAGCATTGTTTTATTATCACTGTTCTAGCAAAGTGATTTTTTTGAAAGGAATGCTCACGTTCATATTGATGTATTTTAATAAAACTGGGGGGGGCCCGACTTTTTTTTTCTCCAAAGGGGGGGCCTGACAGAAAAAGTTTGAGAGCCACTGCTATACACAGATACACTAAACAACAACAAACATGTGTACTGCTCCTGAACCTCCAGTCTCTTTGCTGTATCTCCTCAGAGAGCAGCTGCTGGTGAGCAGGAGTTTGCTGACGCTGAATCACAGGTTTCTGAGTTCAATGGGTGCTTTCTGACCTCCTCTGGAGAGGTAAAGGTATTCCTGTCATTGTCGGTAACTGCCTCTCTGTTTCCTCTTTAAAGACAGACCCTGATGGAGGAAGTGCTTTATTTGATCAGCAGGAGATGATCAGTTAAAGCAGACATCTTTTATCTGTCTGAAGAAGAAGAACTTGGAAACAAAGACTGCTGCGTAGATGATCTTTACAGTTTGACCCGCGATCCTTAATCACATTTTTCCTGCAGATCTTGATGTCTTCGAGGTCGCCGCAAAGTCGCCCGTTTGAAGTGGGGTTTCTACAACATGGCTTAATTGATCAGGGCGGCCCTTTCTTCTTGGCAGGGGGAATTTAATTGGAAGACGTGATTACGTGAAGTGCTGATTAGAGAGAGGACCAGAACCATGTCTCTGCTTTACTTCCCAACATCCGATCATAATCAGGCGCTCTGGTGATAAAGGCAATTACATGACTTCAACAAGCAGAGGACAACAATTTAACCAGTGCAGGAATAGCATAATTAAAGCTAATTGTCAATCTACACGAACCAATCAGAGCCCTCAGGGTCCGTCTGCAGCCAAAAACACGGGGGGGACTCAATATGCAGAATATGACTTGATGCTTGACCTCCGTTTGAGCCAGAACAGCCAGTGAATCCCAGTTTGATGAAGCTAGCATGCTAACATCTTTTTAGAAGTCAGAATCAGAATCAGAATCAGAATCAGAATCAGAATCAGAATCAGAATCAGAAACAGGTTTATTGCCAGGTAGGTTCACACATACGAGGAATTTGACTTGATGTCACGGTGCAGACGCGTTATATATATTATATATTGATTGTTGTGCTTTTATTTATGTCTTATTCTGTGCATAGGTATACATGTGTTTGTTGATTGTGTATATTTAGGTATATACATATTTGTATACATATTTGTATTTTTGTATTTGGGATTGTGGGAAACGGTATTTCTCTCTGTCTGTACACACAAACTGAGAGATTGAAAATAAAGTTGACTTTGACTTAATCTCACATGTTAGTTAAAGTACGACGTGCTGTCCACCCAGATATCTTTCCAGAAAAGTGTAATTATTCATAACTCACTTTTGTATTAATGATGCGATGTTTATATCTAATGTATAGCAATTGTCTGTAATAAAAACGCCAATAAATCACAATTGTTTTACCACGCTGCATGCACCACAGTCTGGGAATGCACCTATGCTTTTGTGTCATATTTCTATCATGTAGAAAAAATATATATAAAAATATGTATACAAATAAATATGTATATCCTATATATACACAATCAACCGACACATTTGGAATACAGTTGATGTTCAATCTGCCACCCTTAATGACAATAGATCATCCTTGAATAATTGTATTTCCATTTAATATCTCAGAGAAGATAAGAGAGGACTTTATTTATCCCGAAGGAAATGTTGTGCCAGAGTTACAAAGATACAATAAACGCAGCAGCATGATAATAAAACTGTTCTAACAGTGCATAAAAAGAGCAATTCAATATCTACAAAGTACAGAAATCAGGAGAACTGGGAGTTTTACACGACGTGATCGAGTCCCAAAAAGGATGGAAGCCCTCTCAGAATGGACATACAGTTTAACCTGAAAGATATATATTTGAGAAGGATTTGGACTATTGCATGAATGCATCACACTGTAGTTTGACTCACTGTCTGCAGACCTCCAGCTGTGAGATGCTTTTGTGTCATATTTCTATCATGTAGCGTAAATGGACTACAGTTGAATTTCATTTTGCAACCTTTAATTTTTGTATTCAGGATTTTGGGAAACGGTCTTTCGATCTCTCTGTCTGTACAAACAAACTGAAAGATTGACAATAAAGTTGACTTTGACTTAATGACAATAGATCATCCTTGAATAATTGGCATGTCATCCATTTAATATCTCAGAGAAATCAGGAGAACTGGGAGCCCTACACGACCTGATCGAGTCCCAAAAAGGATGGAAGCCCTCTCAGAATGGACATACAGTTTAACCTGAAAGATATATATTTGAGGAAGGATTTGGACTATTGCATGAAGGCATTACACTCTAGTTTGACTCACACAGACCTCCAGCTGTGTGATGCTGCCCTCTGCTGGAGAAACATCTGCACAGTCAGAGAGCTTCAGAATCAGAAACAGGTTTATTACTGTCGTGTCAAATGATCTTATAATCCTTTAAAACATATAGTCTTATACTCTGATTGCCTTTCACTCTGTTAAAGTGTATTGTTAGTCTTGTTTGTGTTGAACAGAGACAGATGTTAAGGATTTACATTTCAGGAGGTAAAGGAAGTAAAAGGTGGATTTGCAAATGGGTTAAGGACTTTCTTTTTGACGTTTAAGGGTTAAATGATGGGATGGAGGAGCAGCTGTTTCCTCTCATGAATATATAGAGAGACTGAAAGCAGAACTTCTTTCTCCTCTGAGGATGAAGCTGCTCTGTTCCTGCATTTCAGATCCATTTCACTTGTTTATTGACTTCCTTTATTACTTTATTAAATATAACAAAAGACAAACTTTGTGCATGACTCACTTATCAGTTTCTCTTGAGAGTTTCCTCCACAGTCACCAGGTAGGTTGACACATACGAGGAATCTGACTTGGTGTTTTGATGCATACATAAACATATTCAAATTAAAAACAGAGATGGAAAACTATTTGAAGAAAACTATAATAACATTAAAAGAAATGTTAAAAAATATAATAAAATATAGCAGAATATAGCAGTATTTACATTGAATAGGATTGAAATTGTAGAATTGGAATAAAATATGACGGAGTTTTCAGATTGATGCTCAGAGACGCTTTGATTTCAGATCGTATCTTTATTGTAGATTCATCTTGAAAGCGTTGCACTTTAACGAGGCAGAACATTTGACTGAAATGAGTCCATTGGTTCACGTGTTTCCAGGCTCAAACTCTAACAAATACAACATTTGTTTTTGGGATTTCACCGTATCAGAAACACGTTTTTTATAAAGAAAAGACCAACAATAATATTTTAACATTAGAAATAAAAATAGAGAAATATTTTGCTGCTTTCTATTCCTCCATCTTGTGACTGTGTAACTCCCTCTCTTGTATATCAGCATGTGAAGGACACTGTAGATTTCTAGTCATTATTATCCTGGTGATTATTTCGCAGATAAACTTATTAACTCCGCCCCCTTAAAAAAATAGTTAATAGGTTTATCTGCGGAATAATCACCAGGATAATGATTGACTAGAAAGCTACGGTAACACTTTACAATAAGGTACACAAAATGTGCTTAGTAATTCCCATCACAACAAGATCATTTTTCACTTTCGATACACAACCTGAGTGAGCCAGATTCACCGAGCAACAAGTGACGCGACGCTCAGACTGAATTCTCATTGGCTCAGACGGAGCTTGTGTTAACTCCCTTCTGTGTTTCTCTCTCATTGACATCCCGCTCTGCAGAAAGGACGGCTGTGTTTCTGTGGCTAAAGAACCTTTCACACAGAAAGCCTCGTGAGATCAAGATGAAGATGTTTCTGTTTCTGCTTCTCCTGGGAATAGTAGGCCCACACTGCACATCCGCACGTGAGTCTTTTGATTCTTTACGTTGGAAAATAAGAAGTGCTTCATGTGTTCATGGGCTGTGTGAGTTTAAAGTGTGATACTCTTAAATGGTGGTAAATGGTGTACTTTTCCTCCTCTACATGTATTTAATACCTTTAGTTACTTCACAGATGTGGATGAATGATGTGAAATATAACCAAGTGTTAAATCAGACTTTAGTTCCACCTGGAGTAAATCCACAAGCTACCCTGCAGTATACAAAGTCATTCAAACTAGCTGCACCTTTACCAGCTTTGAGAACACTTTCATGATCAATCATTATAAAACATATCATATATATTATTCTGAAATGGACCAATCTGCACAACGACTACTTTCACTGTCGCTACTTTCACTATATTTTGATGAGAATACTTTTCTACTTTCACTTGAGGAACATTTTGAATGCAGGACTTTTACTGAAACAGAGTATTCCTACACTCTGGTACTTCTACTTTTACTCAAGTACAGACCTGAGTACTTCTACTTTTACTCAAGTACAAGATCTGAGTACTTCTACTTTACTAAAGTACAGACCTGAGTACTTCTACTTTTACTAAGTACAGATCTGAGTACTTCTACTTTACTAAAGTACATGATCTGAGTACTTCTACTTTACTAAAGTACATGATGAGTACTTCTACTTTACTAAGTACATGATGTGAGTACTTCTACTACTTACTAAAGTACATGATCTGAGTACTTCTACTCTTACTAAAGTACATGATCTGAGTACTTCTACTTACTAAAGTACATGATGTGAGTACTTCTACTTACTAAAGTACATGATCTGAGTACTTCTACTTACTAAAGTACATGATGTGAGTACTTCTACTCTTACTAAAGTACATGATGTGAGTACTTCTACTCTTACTAAAGTACATGATGTGAGTACTTCTACTCTTACTGAAGTACATGATCTGAGTACTTCTACTCTTACTAAAGTACATGATCTGAGTACTTCTACTCTTACTAAAGTACATGATCTGAGTACTTCTACTCTTACTAAAGTACATGATCTGAGTACTTCTACTCTTACTGAAGTACATGATGTGAGTACTTCTACTCTTCCTAAAGTACATGATGTGAGTACTTCTACTCTTACTGAAGTACATGATGTGAGTACCTCTACTCTTCCTAAAGTACATGATGTGAGTACTTCTACCTCCTCTGGGGACCATCTAATATCTAAGCAGAGCTCCCACTGGGTCATGGTGTCTGTGAAAGGATAGAAGCACCTTTGAATATATAGTATTGCTCAGGTTTGATGAGGAGATCTTCCAGTCTTGAAACACATCACCCTCACACCTCTCTGCTGTGGAGCTTTATCCTTTCATTTCTTAAAGTCACAAGATGGCGTTGTTTTCCTGCTGAAGCCAAACCACTTCCTGCTTTGTTGCACAATATTTAATACCGGTCACTAATGTAACGTTATTTATTAATTATCTTTATTTCCCTTTAACTTTATTGTTCACGCTCATCAGAAAATATAAAGTTAAATCTGTAAAGAAAAGTACATATTTAATTATTTTATATTAGATTCAACTTTGTTGTCATTGCACAGAGTACATGTACTAAGACAACGAAATACAGGTAGCATCAAACCAGAAGTGCAGAGCAAGTAGTAAAGTGCAGAGTGATGTGTAGTATAATATATAATATATATGAGGATACAAACAAAGAGAAGTATTTACACTATGAACAGTATAAGGAGGTATACACATTATGAATACTCTATAGATCAGGTATAAATACACACAGTGTAATACAGACTCAATACACAATAATATGAATATATATTATAGACCGTTATTGACATTAAAAATGATATTAATACGTATGAGTTGTCCATATCAAATGTAGTTGTGTTCTAAATCCAGAGAAGTGGACGTAAGTGAAAAAGTCCTGAGTATCCAGGGGTTTGGTTCTGATTGAAGAGCAAACAGCAGAAGAAGAAATCATATAGAACCTGCTCCCTGTCATTATACATGAAGAACATAGAGATAGATCTCTGGGAGTCAGATCACAATTCAACGAGGTCAACATCAATATACAGTTCCTGTTGTTGTTGTTGTTGTTGACATGTCTGCTTTACTGTAGTCCTGCATACTGAGAGAACATCACACTGATACTGACATGTACTGAGAGAACTATATGATGCTGTTTAGTAGATCCAGAAATCAGGAGCTGCTGTTATTTCTGGGTATCCATGTATTACAGATATATGTATTCATGTATCTCAGATATATGTATCCATGTATCACAGATATATGTATCATGTATCTCAGATATATGTATCATGCAGGAGGAGGAGCAGGAAGGCCACGCTCTGAGAGACTCAGGGTTTCTCTGACTCTTTGAACAAACACTTTCTTTTAAACTCGAACGTTCTGCTCTGATCAAAATAAATAACAGCTGATATATTTATTTGTTAATTCCCAAATATCTTTGATCCAGAAAATATTAGAAGTTTTAACAGGTCATTAGATTTGTGGGTACTTGCTGAATCTTTGATTATCTTAAATATTGGGAGTTGAACTCATATTTCACATCAAGAGATGGAGAGAGACTGGATCAGACCTTTGGGTCCTGATGGTTTTATAACATCGTTACAAAGCATTTTCCAAACCTCAGGAAGAAGAAACATAAGTTCTGATTTAAAGTACAGAGCAGAGACCATAAGGGACGAAGTCTAACTAAACATCTAATGTTGAATCTGTTGATTCTAGAAAACCATTATAAAATCATGCAGTGTAAATTTATGGTCTGAGGTTTGTGAGTTCAGATTTATAAAAGATCTGATAAGAAAGACTGTAAACTTCAAATGATGCTTAAAAACTCAACTGGAGTTTCTCTTCTGATTAAGAAATGATGCCTGTTTTCTATCAACGGCACTCAGGTCCACTCACGCAGGATTTACACATCTATTCATATTAATACACATTTCAAACTCTTCTGGAACATAAATGTGTCTATACTTTTGTTTCTGTTTGAATATAATGTAAAAAGAGAGGATTTGATGTCTTGGCTGTGATTGTGTGCAGAGAGAGAACAGTTCATTTATAACGACTGAAGTTATTCCTTTATTATTCTCTTCCAGGGACTCACTCTCTGAAGTATTTCTACACTGCGTCCTCTGGAGTCCCAAACTTCCCAGAGTTTGTGGTGGTTGGGTTGGTTGATGAAGTTGAGATGGTGCATTACGACAGCAACACCAAGAGAGCAGAACCCAAACAGGACTGGATGAGCAACATCACAGACGAGGTTCCTGATTACTGGGAGGGGGAGACTCAGATCGCTCTGAGTAACCAGCAGTTCTACAAAGTCGGCATTGAAACTTTAAAGCAGCGCTTCAACCAAACTGGAGGTTAGTTCCTGTTTCACCTTCTACTGATAATATGTTGTTTATATCTTCATCCTGTACACACACACACACACACACACACACACACACACACACACACACACACACACACACACACACACACACACACACACACACACGTTTCTGTCCATCCCATAATAACCACCAGAGGTCACTGTATTCTCTTCATATAGACATGTATTGATTAGGATAAACCCCTTGAGATGCCCCGTCTGGTTTTCAAGGGGGTCCCGACAAAAGCAACGTGTGACAGACATGAACAAAACAACAGAAAGCAAAGCAGGACAAACCACATACAGTCTGTTCAGTAAAATGCATGAAGTACAATGTGATAGACTGTAGAGTCTGATCGATCAGTTTGATCAATAACAAGAGCAGCTGAAAGTGAGATGATCACGCTGAAACACACCCAGTTTAGGATCATAAATCATATTCATCAGATATCAGCTGATTATAATGATCTCTCTCTCGCCCTCCCTCTCTCTCTTTCTCTGTCTCTCTCTCTCTGTCGTTCTCTCCCTCTCTCTCTCTCTCTCCCTCTCTCTCTCTGTCTCTCTCTCTCTCTCTCTCTTCTCTCCCTCTCTCTCTCTCTCTCTCTCTCTCCCCCTCTCTCCTCTCTCTTCGTTCTCTCTCTCTTCTCTCTCCCCCTCCTCCCTCTCCCTCTCTCTCTCTTCCTCCCTCTCTCTCTCTCTCGCCCTCCTCCTCCCTCTCTCCCTCTCTCTCTCTCTCTCCCTCTCTCCCTCTCTCTCTCCCCTCTCTCGCTCCCTCTCCTCCTCCCTCTCGCTCTCTCTCTCCCCCTCTCTCTCTTCTCTGTCTCCTCTCTCTCTCTTCCCTCTCTCTCTCTCCCTCCCTCTCTCTCTCTCTCTCGCTCTCCCTCTCTCCCTCTCTCGCCCTCCGCTCCCTCTCTCTCCTCTCCCCTCCCTCTCTCTCTCTGTTGTTCTCTCTTTCTCTCTCGCCCTCTTCCTCTCCCTCCCTCTTCTCTCTCTCTCTCTCTCTCTCTCTCTCCCCTCTCTCCCTCTCTCCCTCTCTCTCTCTCTCTCTCTCTCTCTCTCTCTCTCTCTCTCTCTCTCTCTCTCTCTCCTCTCTCTCTCTCTCTCTCTCTCTCTCTCTCTCTCTCTCTCTCTCTCAGGTGTCCACATTTTCCAGCAGATGTACGGCTGTGAGTGGGATGATGAGACTGGTGAGGTCAAAGGTTATAACTATGGTTTTGATGGAGAAGACTTCCTGATACTGGACCTGGAGACAGAGTCATGGATCGCTCCAAGACGAGAGGCTGTCCTCACCAAACAGAAGTGGGATAAGACGAAGCTTTGATGGCCCAGCAAGAAAACTACTTCACCCAGAGGTGTCCTGATTATCTGAAGAAGTATGTGAACCTTGGGAGGAGCTCTCTGATGAGAACAGGTAGAGTCACATGACCTGATGGAGTTTCATAAACACCATCATGTTCATGGTTTCTGACATTACAACACATGTCTCGCTCTGTCTCACTCTGTCTCACTCTGTGTCTCACTCTGTGTCTCACTCTGTCTCACTCTGTCTCACTCTGTGTCTCACTCTGTGTCTCACTCTGTGTCTCATCTGTCTCACTCTGTCTCTCACTCTGTGTCTCAACTCTGTCTCACTCTGTGTCCCACACTCTGTCTCACACTCTGTCTCACTCTGTGTCTCACTCTGTGTCTCATTCTGTGTCTCATTCTGTCTCTCACACTGTCTCTCACTCTGTGTCTCACACTCTGTCTCACTCTGTGTCCCACACTCTGTCTCACACTCTGTCTCACTCTGTGTCTCACTCTGTGTCTCACTCTCTGTCTCACTCTCTCCCTCTGTTTTCTTTCTCTGCTGCATTTCTTTTTATTTCACCAGTTGTTCTGTCCTTCAAGGTGAACTTCTGCATCACATCTTTTGTCTGACTAACACTGAACAGTTTCAGATTAGTAAAACATTAAACTCCTCTACAAACAAAGGTGTTATTATGGGATATGGAGACAGAAGACACCATTTCATCTCTACATGATGAAACAGGCGTAGTGTGCGCATCGTGTAATAAATCTGAATATGTTGGTGTGTAGCTGTCCGTGTTTCATCGTACGCAGCCTTTCTGTCTGGAAAGGATTTAAGACCAAAATACTCATATTTAAAAAAACTGGAACTATAAAATGTTTGGTATATTTCTTTAATAAAGAACTTAAACTGTTATTTTATAATCAGACGTGTTGGAATTAACTTTCTTTTGATCAACTAATCAGTGAATGGTACTATAGCACTACACAGTGCAGTGGAGATAAATATAGATTAAGTAATGACTATTGTTCAGAGAAATAAATGAATTGTTTCCACATTTAAATGTCAAGAAATAGAAAGAAATCTTAATTTCCAAAAGTCTAAGAGGAAATCTTCAACGTGCTTCTTTAATCTGAACAACACTAAACAGTATTTGATATTAAATTATATAAAACTGAGAAGAAAGTCTTTATTTAAACAATTTCTCTGAAACCCTGACTCTGTGTTCTCCTTCAGTGATGCTCACAGTACATCATAACTCCCTGTAGTGATATTACTGTGAGTCAATAACCTCTAAAGTGTGTTTGTGCAGAGATCCCCTCAGTGTCTCTGCTCCAGAAGTCCCCCTCCTCTCCAGTCAGCTGCCACGCTACAGGTTTCTACCCGGACAGAGCCGTCATGTTCTGAGCAAAGACGACGAGAGGAGCTTCACGACAACGTGGACCACGGAGAGATCCTGCCCAACCACGACGGATCCTTCCAGATGAGCGTGGACCTGGACGTCTCTCATTCCCCGCTGAACACTGGGACAAGTACCGATGTGTGTTCCAGCTCTCTGGGTGAAGGAGGACCAGGTCATCAGACTGGACTCAGCTGTGATCAGGACCAACAGAGGTAAGACTGCATCACAACGGCTCAACGGTTACTAACAATCAACAGACCCTGACAACATGTCATAGTCTCTCTCTCCTGAAACATGGGTCTCAGGGGAGAGACACTAAGAATGGTTCAAGACAAACCCAGCATGACACCACGAGGAGAAAGGGGCCCTTCAGGAGCCTCAGACCTGATGCCCATCCTGAAGAAGCTTCCTTCCTCCGTTCAGATTGAGACTTCCTGTTGTTTCTGCTCCTCAGGGAATCCCCCCCTCTCTTCATCATCGGTGCTGCAGTGGCTGCTCTCGCTCTCCTCTCGCTGGGATTGGATTCCTGGTTTACAGGAGAGGAACGGTGAGAGACCAATCAGAAACCTTGTCTCATGAGTTCTCAGGGTTTTTAATGGAAGGCTTTGAGGTAGCAGATCAAACTCAGAGCTCAGTGTAATGTTGGTATGGAAAGCACTTGGTGTGTTTTCTACAGGAATGATCCGTGTTGTCTAGTTCCTTGTTGTGTACGGGGCGGTGGATTGAAACACTTTTCTCTGCTTCTCCTTTCAGCCAATAAAAGCACTCCCTCTCCTGCCTCCAGCTCTGAGCTCACTGAGAGACTGAACCAGCCATCAGAGTGAGGTGCTTCACATCAACTTTCCACCTGTTGTCACAGAGCTCTCTCTCTGCTCTCAAACCTCTCCAGCTGCAGCATTAGAGTTCAAACCCTTCTGCAGAGTGACCTCAGAAAGGCACCATGCTTTCAGAAACACACATATTAGAAAATCAATGACATCAGTTCAATCAAATAGTGTCACACCAATTAGAAACATTCACCTGTACATCAGAAGCAAATCAAAGAACTGACTCCGGCATATTTCAGGTCTGAATCAGGTAAACATGTTCTGTGTCTTTAGGTTTATGCATCAGGGGGCGCTGCCACCACATTCTCCCCGTAAACTGTTCATTATTCATCATCTGATCAATAACTGATCAATAACTGATCAATAACTGATCATATTAGGGTTTGGAAATCAAGCAATAGATCATTGATTGGAAAACAGAGGAATCATGTTATTTGGATCATTTGGGTTTCACATAAAAAGGTGGCTTTCCCTCTGATTATGTATTTAAACACACAGACACACACACACACACACATCTCACACAGACACACACACACACACACACACACACACACACACACACTCACACACACACACACATCTCACACACACACACACACACACACACACACACAGACACACACACACACACACACACACACACACACACACACACACAGACACACACACACACACACACTCACACACACTCACACACAGACTCACACACACACACACACACACACACACACACACACACTCAGGTAGCAGCGAGTGATCTTGTTTTCCCTCTCTGAGCTTTTCTAAATGAATCAAAGTATGTTTCTTTATTTCTCACATGTCTCTTGAATTGGTTTTAAAACATAATAGTGTTTGTGATTTTGATAATGTTGCTATTATTTAGGGACAGGGAGGTTTTGTGTACATAGCCAGCGGACTGTGACGTTCTCTTTAGTTTGGGCTTCAGAGGTGAACGTGACATTAAGTCGCTCTGCATTGTTAACCCTTTCCTGTCCGTGTTGCACTTTCCAATAAAACCCATCTCCCAAATGTCCGTCTTCTTGTCTTTCCATAAACACATTTATTGGTTTCTCCTGCCGTCTCAGACACTAGAGGAAAGTGGATTTGATGTGAAACTAAAGATCCAATGGTTTACTGCTTTCTAAACAGAAACAAATGAAAATGTTCTCTAATGGAGGAACATGTAACAAAATAAAGTCACTCTGAGTGATGTATTGATCTCTCTAATGTGTGTGTTATCAGTGTGTGTTGCTGCACTCAGCTGTTCTCAGAGCTCCTGCTTCAGAAACCTGTTGAGGTGAAATCTGCCCGGCAACTGATGACGTTACCATGACGACTGGGAATAATACAGTTCTGTGTTGTTAGGAACATTTAGTGAGGCTCAAACATTACCTTTGGGTTTCCATTGATCTAAAGTCATATCCATCAGAGACACTTTCACTTACAAACTCAATCACACTATATTATTAAATATGTATTATTACTATTAAAATATTATTATTAAATATGTATTATTATTATTATATTATTATTATTAAATATGTATTATTATTATTCTATTAATTACATTTTTTTTAAAATATGAATTGTACATTTATTTATTATTATTATGTAAAAATGTAATGTATTATTCTATTAATTCTTATTAAATAAGTAATTTTATATTTATATCCAGATGATATCTACTGATTAATCTCCATCTGCAGGTACAAACACAATCCCCAAACCCTGAGAGCATCTCCTCTCCAGCAGCTGATACTCAAACCGATCAAAGTGGACGTCTATTAAATGGTTTTATTTCTGAGATAACAGAAAGCAGGAAATGAGGTTTGGCACATCCTGCGTCTCCGGGCTCACATTTCACCAGCAACCGGAAACATCCAAACCATGATGTCATCATCAGGTGACACATCGACCAAATCCATCGCCATGTTGTCAACAGGTGTGTGAATCCACAAAATGGAGACTGGAGGTTTTAGAGAGGAAGAGAATCTGTTTCTGGAGGTTTGAGGAACATTTCAGGAGTTTCCTCTGAGAGAGAGGAGATAAAGAGTGATCTGTGGAGAGTGATCTGTAGAGAGTGATCTGTGAAGAGTGATCTGTAGAGTGATCTGTAGAGAGTGATCTGTGAAGAGTGATCTGTAGAGAGTGATCTGTAGAGAGTGATCTGTAAAGAGTGATCTGTAGAGTGATCTGAAGAGTGATCTGTAGAGAGTGATCTGTAGAGAGTGATCTGAAGAGTGATCTGTGAAGAGTGATCTGTAGAGAGTAATCTGTAAAGAGTGATCTGTGAAGAGTGATCTGTAAAGAGTGATATGTAGTGTGATCTGTAAAGAGTGATCTGTAGAGAGTGATCTGTAGAGAGTGATCTGTGAAGAGTGATCTGTAGAGAGTGATCTGTGAAGAGTGATCTGTAGAGAGTGATCTGTAGAGAGTGATCTGTAAAGAGTGATCTGTAGAGTGATCTGAAGAGTGATCTGTAGAGAGTGATCTGTAGAGAGTGATCTGAAGAGTGATCTGTGAAGAGTGATCTGTAGAGAGTAATCTGTAAAGAGTGATCTGTGAAGAGTGATCTGTAAAGAGTGATATGTAGTGTGATCTGTAAAGAGTGATCTGTAGAGAGTGATCTGTAGAGAGTGATCTGTGAAGAGTGATCTGTGAAGAGTGATCTGTGAAGAGTGATCTGTAGAGAGTGCTCTGTAGAGAGTGATCTGTAAAGAGTGATCTGTGAAGAGTGATCTGTGAAGAGTGCTCTGTAGAGAGTGATCTGTAAAGAGTGATCTGTAAAGAGTGATCTGTGAAGAGTGATCTGTAGAGAGTGATCTGTAGAGAGTGATCTGTGAAGAGTGGTCTGTAGAGAGTGATCTGTAGAGAGTGATCTGTAGAGAGTGGTCTGTAGAGAGTGATCTGTAGAGAGTGATCTGTGAAGAGTGGTCTGTAGAGAGTGATCTGTAGAGAGTGATCTGTAGAGAGTGATCTGTAGAGAGTGATCTGTGAAGAGTGGTCTGTAGAGCGTGATCTGTAGAGAGTGATCTGTGAAGAGTGATCTTTAGAGAGTGATCTGTGAAGAGTGATCTGTAAAGAGTAGGGGTGTAACGGTTCACAGAATTCACGGTTCGGTACGCACCTCGGTTTGGGGGTCACGGTTCGGTACAACAAGAAAAAGCAAAAGAAAGTCCCAAATGCATAATTCCAGGTTTGTTTTTTATTTATTTTGAACAGTAGAGCAAGTTTCAGTTTAAAAATAAGGAACTCTAATTTTTGAATAATTAACTATTACACGGTTAAAAACAAACCACAAACAGTACCACACACTCAGATGGCCATATTATCTATAATGGCTGATGTCAAACAAAAAGGTTCAATAAGCTGTAAAACTAAAAAGAATGTCTTGAAAATATTACAAAAATAAATAATAAGAAAGTGTTTCAATCACTTTCAATCACAATCAATAAAAGCCGGGGTCCTCTACTATTGCATGAGGGCGCAGCATAGCCGTTGAAAAACATGCAAAAAGCTTCCGTTATTTATTTTGGTCTCTCGGCTTTCATGTCTATTGGCTTCTTAAAAGCAGCGGGGATAAGCTGTTGAACTGCTGTTGTCTTTCGCCGGGCTCCGGTGATTGGGACATCTGGGTGATGCCTTCTGATATGATTTAGCATGTTTGGCGTGTGTTACCATTAGCATACCGCACCGCTGTTGAACAACACCGGCACACCGTCCTCGTCCGATCTACCACTCCCACTCCATCGTTGTTGTAGTCCACAGGGAACCCGAAATGTTCCCACACAGCTGATCTAAAAGAAGCAGGTGGGTCTTCTAGCTCCTGTGTTATCTGAACTAACTTTTCTTCTTCTTGTATTTTGTTCGATTTGTTGTGTTTTCTTCTTCTTCTTCATTTGTTGTTTAAGGGCGGCAGGCAAACAGCTTTTAGGCGCAATACCGCCCCCTGGATTATATATAGTGTAGTGGATACTGCCCTGAATGACAGACTTTTTTCCCACTCGTAAAAAAAAGGCGTATTCGTCGTGTGACTGCATGCACCGAACCGTGACGTCCGAACCGTGACGGTATGGGACGAATACGGATACCGTTACACCCCTAGTAAAGAGTGATATGTGAAGAGTGATCTGTAAAGAGTGATCTGTGAAGAGTGATCTGTAGAGAGTGATCTGTGAAGAGTGATCTGTGAAGAGTGATCTGTAGAGAGTGTAAAGAGTGATCTGTAGAGAGTGATCTGTAGAGAGTGATCTGTAGAGAGTGATCTGTAAAGAGTGATCTGTAGAGAGTGATCTGAAGAGAGTGATCTGTAGAGAGTGTTCAGGATATGACTGAAGGATTAGAGGAAAAAAACTAAATTAAGATAAGAAGTACTTTATTGATCTCACGTTGGGAAATGTTTGCGTTGCAGCAGAATAAAAAGTCATGGCATTGTACAAATTAAAAGACTAGAAATAAAAAATCCAAAATGTAAACATCTCAATGGAAATAAAATAACATTTAAAAAAAAAAAATATATATAGACATGTTGAATTTCAGATGTACAGTAACAAAATATAAAGCAGGATATATACATCAGTATCTGAGGAATGGAATATTAAATATTAGATTGAATATAAATGTAAAATGTACGGTGTGATTTATAGTGTTGAAGTTCTGCTGTTTAAGTGGCCGTGTGTAACAAACTCAGAAACTCAGGGTATAGGACCCAATTGCGACCCAGGAGACAGAGGTAAAGTATTGGTAAGATACTTTCTTTTCAATAGATGAACAGAAATAAACACTATCAAATCTCTGGATGAGATGACGAAAAGAGCACAAAAGAAAATGGCTCACGTAGTGAGGAACAAACACATCTTGGTATCAAGGAGAGCATAGATCTGACCTAGGCATGAGACAAGACGAACTGACGAAGAACACTGGGAGACTGGGGAATTTAAACACAGGATAACAAGACACAGGTGGGGACAATCAGGGGCGGGGCTGGTGCTGATGAGCACGGGAGACACACAAGAGGTGGATAATCAGGAAGCCTGGAATGAGGTAAATGGTGAGTGACAAAGCAACACAGGAAGTGGAAAACAATACAACCATAAAACAACATAAAAATGAGACTCTCTTAACATTTCTGTCGGTGCACAACACCGTGTCAGACCTGACCTTTACCTCACGACCTCTATTAAGCTTACCATTGATACAAAGATGCTGAATTGGCTGTGAATAGAAAGGATGTATGTTTCCATCATGTCTTTTCAGACGTGTGAAACCAGGCATGTGAAACTAGAACATTCTGACCTTTTGACCTACACACACTAAACATTCTAGATGGGGCAATAAAAGCGTAAAGGTTCCAGCTACCATTCAGAGAAGGCGCTTGTGGTTTTTGACACCTTGAGAGCGGTTACAGCGGGTATGAAGACAATGAGGCACAGGATGCAGGCGGCCTACACACAGGCTCGAATCAACTTCCTGGGCCAGCGAATCAGAGACAAGCTGCCCATATTTGTCTCTGTTAATAAATTAAGTCTCTGTTAATAAATTAAAGTATAAAGTTTGCAGATTTGAAATTAAATGTTTAAAGAAAAGACTTGATTCTAAACATGACATTGACCATTTGTTCTGCTTTCATGAAAAATGTTCATATTCCCTCTCTTTAAAATTGCATATTACTATAAGTACTATATATATACATACTATAAGTCTTTATTTGTTTTATTTTAACTTTACATTTTTAATTGTTCATTAAGTGAAAGTTGAACATATGTGACCTCCTTCTCCCTCAAAGATAGAAAAGGGGAAACCACCTGATGCAGAGAGGGAGGAGGCAAGAGACTATAAAAGATGATGTGTGAAGAGAAAGGGGGGCTTTTGAGAGGCTTTTTGAGGCTTTTGAGGCTTGGAGTCTTTGAGAGCTTGAGAGCTTGGGAGCTTGGGGGAAGTTTTCTGAGGCCCGAGCCCTGGAAAAGGCTGACATTAATTGATCATTTGG
>CM062276.1:197500-207500 GCA_031216635.1 Dissostichus eleginoides
CTTTTGATATCGCAGCTTCAGGGTTTCACACTGTAAGGGGTTTCTGTGTCATATTAATAATGAACTAAAGGATAATGAAGCCACAGTCGAACAATCGTCAGAGAATAAAGATCAGGCAGAGTTTAGGCTGTACAAACTAGAAAGGTTAAAGTGGAGACCAGAGAGAAAGTTCTATGTACATCGAGTCCCGTCGTTTCACACGTAATAGAAGAAACATATTAACAAACATTGTTGTTTGCAAAAAAAGTTCTACTCATTTACATTTCTAGCACAAGACTGCACACCATCTTGTTCTGAGAGGCAGTTTGCTATGGCCAAGCTAAGTACATTTCATGCTGCACTAATATAGTGCACAATGATGCCTGAAAAGGCAGGAAGGAGGCAGGCAGACGTGAGGAGTCGTGACCCAGGCCTCCATCATATCAATGAGACGAGGAATCACAACGCACCAAAACAAACAGAAACAACTTGTGCTTTCAGGACAAACATCTTTGTTGAGTTTTTCTCCGAGGACCGAGGTTCGGATGTTTCCGGCAGTAGAAGAAGAAGATGGCAGAGAAGCGAAGGCAAAACACTTCCAGAAGAAGATCAAAGAGTTCATGAAGGCTCTTGTGAAATAAAAAGTATCAAAATGGGAAATAAAAAAAGAGGAAGGGGAACATCAAGGCTTCTGATGGACGAGGACTCTGACCGAAGAGACACCTCAAAACCCAGAGTGAGAAGGAGGCGCTCGATGGCGCCTGACTTTAAAGGTCCCCTATTATACTGTTTCTCATTACTTTATTATAGGTCTCAGATATATCCAGAGCCTGTCTCTGATTGGCTGAAACACCAAACAGATCATTGCAGCATCCCATAATCCCCTCTGTTTCAGCCCTGTTTCCAAAGTGCTGATTCTCTGTCTGTTACTTTAGATGAAAATAAGGAGCCCCTCCCCACGCCCCTCTGAGAGAGATTTGGTTACAAAGAACTCAATGGTGCTCTAGGAGGAGATTCAGGTGATAAGGGGGGGGGGGGTTACCTTGGTTGCTGATTGGCTAATGGTTACACAAGACAAAACATCGTTATGACATCATCAAGTGGCCAAAATCTGATCAGCTCATTTTCAGACAGGTTTTTATAGAAATGGATCAGGACAAAAAGAGAGAGAATCTTTGTTCCTGAAACTTTCAGAGTCTCTTTACACAGAGGGGACACATGCTGATGTAGAAGAGACATGAAGAATTGGATTTTGCATAATAGGAGACCTTTAAGACGTCCGCAGGGAACAGTTTCCTGCATCAGGAAGAGAGAACCGTCTACATGTCGGCGTCTCCGTCGTACGCCAGCGTTAGAGGCTTCAGTCTGTTGTTCATCTGACGCCGCTGAGGCTTCTTTGGCTTTTTGCTGCGGAGAAACAAAAGAAAAAGAAGTTCAGAGAGTCTGATCCCTGCCGGGTGGAAGCCTGTGTGAAGCTGCGGTTAGTTTGAGATGGTGGAAAATGAAGGAGTGAAAACATGAGAAAATAATGTGGAGGTCGACCAGGAGATGGCGCCAGAGGAAAGGTAATAAAATAATGTCAACATGCAGGGAGAAAAACTGAGGCTGTGAAACATGTGTATCCGGGTATGTGTTATTGTATTGTATTTACAGTACCATGTATTTTATGAACATTTTAATTTGTAAATATAGATTTTCATATAAAGAATCCAGAAATATGACTTTTTCAGAATTCAGAATTTTGTTCCAAGAAATATGACTTTTTTTAAGAATTGACTTTTTTCCAAGAATTAGGATTTGTTCAAGAAATCCGACTTTTTTTTCCCAGATTTCACATTTGTTTCTGAATCTTACTTTTTGGTATTTACAGGTGTGTGAGGTGTGCTGGATGGATCTGCCTCTCACCTGCAGGAATGATGCTCTGAATGAGGCACGGATTAATTTAGGCACTAATGGAAGTGAGGCAAAGAGAGGTGAAGAAGTGAAGTCTAAGTGATGAGGGTCTCAAAAGGAGGAGAGGAGGAGGAGGAGGGGGGGAGGAGGAGGAGGGAGGAGGAGGAGGAGGAGGTGGGGGTTGTTGTAGCAGCGCCTCAAGATGTAGTTGTTGGTGTAGTTGGTGGTGTTGTTGTTGTTGGTCGTGCTCCTCTCTCTGGCAGGCGGGGCAGGTGTAGGGCAGGGAGTGGGGGTCCACCCAGAACCCCGCCTCTGATGGAGGCTTTGAACCCGACGTGCAGATAAAGCAACAGCAATAACTGAGGTGGTAAAGGAATGAAATGAAAATGAAATGAAATGAAGAGGACAAATGAATTGAAAAGCAGGGATGAAATGGAGGTTACATCTCTTTACGGACTTTTGTCCAAGAATTTCGACTTTATTCTGAATCTTGTCTTTTTTTCAAGAATTGTCTTTTTTCCCGGATTTATAATTTTTCCAAGAATGAACTTTTTCCAATAATTCTGATTTTTATCTAAAAACGAATTGACTTTTTTTTCCCCAAAATTCAGTTTCTTTCAGAATGCTGATTTTATCCAAGAGTTGTTGACTTTTTCCCCAGATTCATGATTTTTCTTAGAATGTTGACTTTTTTCCCAGAATTCAGATTTTTTCAGAATTCTGTTTTTGTCCGATAATTATAATTGTTCAAAGAATTTTGACTTTTTTTCAGATTTTTTGTCTTTGTTTCAAGAATTTACTTTTCCCCCAGAATTATGAGTTTTCAAGGTTTCTGAATTTTTTCCAGTAATTTTTCATTTTTCCCCAGAATTCAGACTTCGACTTCTGACGAGTGGAGAAATGCACTGATGGCATCCTGATAATTCATCTTACTTTCTTTTTTTTAAGTCTTTTTTCCGAACAAATGACTTTCCTTCATTCTGACCTCCATTACATCACTGACTGCAGGTTGATGAAACATGCATGATGAATAATAAAGTGATGAAGAGAAGAAGTACAGACAGACGGTTATATAATAATATAAGTGTTGGTACGTTACCATGCTAAATACGTCATGGAGATGATGAAGACGAGCAAAACAAACGCTCCTGCTGCTACTCCGTACACCCAGGTCTTCATTTTCCCATCTGCAGAGAACACACACACACACACAGTAAATACACTGTAGGAATAACATTTCTGGCATGCAGTTCCCTGTTTAACCTGAAGGGGGCAGTAGAGTTACACATTAGTGAGGATGTGATATTTAGTAACACACACACACACACACACACACACACACACACACACACACAAACACAACACACACACACACACAACACACACACACACACACACACACACACACACACACACACACACACACACACACACACACACACACACACACACACACACACACACACACACACACACACACACACACACAAACTGATTTAACACCAGTTTAAAATGTGTTATTTAACACATCTATAAATGCAAGTCTTCATCACACTGTCACATATATGTATGAGCCAGAGAAAAAGAAAAAAAAACTATATATAAATACTGTATTTTATCGACTGTAGTTTATCTAATTTTATTCCAAATAATAGTATTAAATTAAAATATTTTATATTAAATTAAAATATTATCATTATTTGAAAAAAGAGCAGCTGTCTCTGAACAACATGGATAAATAAAGTAATCTTATATTAAATGAGTTTTTAGTTCTTGACACATTTAGTTACTTCAATTAGCACTATATTAGAGAAGATTATTTGATTAGAAAATATTAAAATAAAGCTTTTCAGGAACAGAAATGTCATTTTTAAAATGTTCTTTTTCTTCCACTTTTATAAACCAAAACAAAATATTTTATTTAAAATGTGATTTGCCCTTTTTTCCTTCTCTGTAGTTTCTTCCGCTCCTTCTTTCTTTCCATTATTTGCTTTTCTCTTTCCTCTCGTTGTTTCATCATCCTGCATTTTTTCTATTCTTTTGTTGTTATTCTGGATTTTCTCCCCCTTTCCACCTCATTTTCATTTTCCCTTCTTTCAACTTCTTTTCCCATTATTTCCCTTTTTGTATTTTTCCTCCTTTCTTCCTTTCTTCCCTCCCTTCACTCTAATTACTCCCCCTCCTTCTTTTATAGCTGAGTTAGCAATGATTTTGTGTTCTCAGCAATTACACACATTTCCACAAATTGCATTAGTTTGAATATATTGTAATGGGGTTCAGGCTTAATGAGATTTCCTTCTGTGGGAGGCAGGTCATTTTCTCAAATTACAATAAACATTACGTCAACAGTTATAGGATCATTCTTAAAGCTGTTTTTTTTGAAGATATTGTATTTTTACCCTACAGAAGTAATACAAAACATTATTTAATGTTTAAACTTGATTCTTATTTATATTTTTGATTCCTTCCCTTCCATTTTTCATATTATTATGAAGTTAATATGTGTTCAGCATGATTAGACAGGTGTTCCAGGGTCATAACTCACAAAATATGTGTGTATGTTTGTTTTGCTACCCTTCTGAGGACCGATCATTGAAAAACAACCCATTCTGTGAGGACATATATGTTTTGTGTGCTGTTGTGGCCTCCTGATGGAATATACTTCAAAATATTTTTGGGACATTAGTGTTTTCTCCCATGTTACCTGGTCCAAAGGGCTGCAGGAACCAGGTGCGCCCCCCTCTGCCCGGGGAGCTGGCTTCAGGCAGGGTGGGGTTGAAGCCCCGGATCGTCTTCACGTCGGCCCGGTTGTCTCCGGCCGTCGGGATCTCCAGCACCGGGATTACCGTGCACTGATCCAGGACCCCGTCAGAGGTCATGACCTCGGTGTAGCCGTCCTCACAGCCGCACACCCCCGCCTGGATAAGGGAGGAGGAGGATAGGGAGGTTAAACACAAAGATAAAACTGACTTATAACTCATAAAACATCTGCAGTTACTTTAAAGTTGCGATGCCCTTCGTGAAAAACTGCAGGCATTCATGTACTTTTTCCTAAAATACAACTGTGAAACTTAAGGTATTATAAAAGGCAAGACATGGTATTGCATTTTAAAAATAATATCCTAATCTTACACACATGTTTTTTCCAAGTTTACCAGCCTCTTGACATTTGCTCTTTATGTTTTACTTTACATCTATTTAAGATTACAGAGCAATAATGAAGACAATACATATATATAATAATAATAATAATAATAATAATAATACATGGTTTTGTATAGCGCGTTTCCGGATGCTCAAAGACGCTTTATATACAATCAGAACAGAAACAAAACTAAGAAAAACAATAAATCTAAACAATAGTCCAAATTAGGGGTTTCACCAACTACTCGACTAGTCGACTACCTCTACCACTAGTCGGCGCTGTAGGCCCTAGTCATCTAGTCGTGAACAAAATGGAGGCAAACGTGGGAGATGAGGATGCCGACATTGGCGCTGAGGTGCTGCAAAATGCTCCAGCAAAACACGCCCGACATTCAGGGGTCCTCATCTTATGCGCAAATGCGCCGCACCTATGCACTCTACAGTTTCAGTTTTAGCTCCGGCGCTAAAAGTTCACGAGCGTGCTCCCCTAGCACCCCCTCTTTGAACAGCTGTTTGGACCTCATTTCGAGAGCAACAAGGGAAACACGGGTCAACAGTGGCGCGGATGAGCTACGGGATTACTGCCAGCAGACACCCCATGTCCCCACAATGGATAACCCTCTGAAGTGGTGGGCACAAAACGCGAACCGCTTCCCCCGTTTAGCCAAGCTTTCCAGGAGCTACCTGGCTACACCAGCACCCCAAGGGAACGGATGTTTTCCCTGGCAGGCACCACTGTCACCCGACAGCGGTCAAGCCTCCTTCCCTCACATGTTGACGCTTTGGTCTTCCTTAACGCAAACCAAAAAACCTGGAAGGGTGGACATCCTTATCGAGGAGGACAGTGACAGCGAGTAAAGTGTTGCGCAATGCGCACTGGATTTACGTTGCATTTATTTCTTAACAGAGTTTTTGCAGTAGATTTGGTGAGTCCAGTTACTGTTTTTATTTAATCAGCCATGTAACCCAAATTAAAATGCTGCTTTGTTACAGTGTTTAACGTAACTGTATGCATTGCAATACAAAATACAGTTTTACACCTCTCTTTGTGTGTCTTTATGACGTAACAACTAGTCGACTAGTCGACTACTATTTTGAAAAACTTGTCGACTAGTAAATAATGGTAGTTGTGAAACCCTCCCATTTTACTCACACTTGGATTTGGAGTCCAAATCCAAGTGTGAGTAAAATGGGAGGGTTGTTGATCAGAGTTTGAAAGCTACAGTGAATAAGTGAGTTTTGAGAGATTTTTTGAAAGATTTAAGAGTGTTGGCCTTTCTGATGTGACTGGGAAGGGAGTTCACTGAAGGTAATTGATGCAGAAATGGGAGAGTCACATACGAAAAGAGAGAGGGGGAAAAACGAAAACAAACCGGGCTCAGGGGAAGTCGTGCTGAAAGTAGGCCAAGAATGGAGACCAGGTCAAAAAACATTCAGGCTTTTTTTTGGAGCTGAATTCAAGTTTCAGACAGTAAACATCTTATTGTTTTGTAGGTCACAGCTTTATTCTTGCTATCTTTATTACTGTTTTATATGAGCGCCAACTGGATTCCTATTTGGTTTTCTTATACCTCATGGAATGACAAAAAAGGAAATGCATTCTGTTTTATTTGGTCTTCGGGCAAAAAGAAGTTTGAAATTAAACACAATAATTATTATAATTTTGGCTTCTTTTCATCATGACCTCTAAAGATCTCTGTCAAACAATTATGGAAAATGTACTCGGAGCCTTTTCTTAGGTAAAAGTGTTAACTTGAGATACTGAAATGTTTATACACAAAAAATGACTTAAACATAAAAAACATGATATTTGAAAGGTTTTTCATAAGTTTTACACGTTCAGGTTTTGTGGCACAGCAGTATAAAGTGGCACAGTGAGAAAGTACCTCAAAGTACAGCACTTGAGTGAATGTACTGAGTGACTTGCCACAACTGAACATGAGTGATGACTTGTGCAAAATACTAACAAAACCTGACCAGAAAAACAAAGCAGAACAGAAGAAAACACATTCTGAATAAACAGGGATGGATGAAGAGAAACCGCAGGGGGGAGAGAAGATTAGGAAGGAGATCTTGAAGAATGTATCGTCACTCTCCAACATCAGCTCTGTGACCCTGATTAACATCTGTCCACCTCCCTAAATGCCTTTCTACTCCATCTTTTACTACACAAACAAGCTGGGAGGGTTTCACAGTTACTTCCTTGTTTTACGAGGACAGCGACGCTGGTGTTGTTTTCATCTTGTGATTCTACGTTATTCAGGTTTGTAGTTGAGATAATAATTGTGTTTGAGTTCAGTATAATACCAAGAGAGAGATAAGAGAGAGAGAGATGAGACACGACTTTATTTATCCCGAAGGAAATTGTTGTGCCAGAGTTACAACAAATAAATAAACACAGCAGCATAATCATTATAACCTGTACACTAACAGAGCACCAACATACCAACGTTCACTGAACACTCAAAAGTGATCGGTTTCACTTTGGAAGATTTTTGAAAACCAACATGGCTCAGTTGAAGATGTGGTTTCAAAACAAATCTCATTGCAAACATTTCTCCAATTGGGATCAATAAAGTACATCTTATCTTTATTTATCTGATCTCTTCTGACATAAGTCAAGCGGGGTACAAATGCAGGGAGATGCTGAACCATATATATCTACGTCACTCTGGAAAAGATTATAATGTTGTAGTATTTCTGCCGGCAATTCAATCCAGCTTCAAAATGTAAAACGCAACATGAGCACCGCCCAGCAGAGAACTGGATTGCATGTTTTCCAAACTATTTTAGTGGTAACAAAGAATAGAAAGCTCTGTATTAATTAAGGGATGCAGCAAGACAGTCATCATTGGGAAAGGAACCCCCTCCGCTACTGCACATATTTTATTCCATTTCTATTTCTACGATTTCAATCATATTCAAGATAAATACTGTACATTTTACTATACTTTTTGTAATGTTATTATAGTTTTCTTAAACTAGTTTTCTATCTGTGTTTTTAATTTTGGTTTTATTTGTATGTATGCACCTCAACACCAAGTCAAATTCCTCGTATGTGTCAACCTACCTGGTGATAAACCTGATTCTGATTCTGAGGATGAACAGGACCCCAACGCAATATACATATAGAGGCATTGGTTCAGAGATCAGAGTATGTAGTTCCCTTTCTATCACCAAGCTGTAACTAAAGGGTCAAATAACTCAGAGGTGAAGCATGGTAAAAGTCATGTAGTCTTTTGAAGGAAAATACAAATGTAGAGATCAGTTCAAATGTAATATCTTGCAGCACTTTAACACATCGTTGAGCATCTCTAGATAAAGCCATGATGATTCATCTGTAAAATCTCATTATGAACCGGCTCAGTGCTGCTGTTTGTTAGACAGGGTGTGTTGCAGGAAACCCCCCCTCCTCCACAACTCTCTCTGAATCCCTCACCCCTCACCCAGCAGGGGGTCCCCACCCCATTGGTCTCTGGAGGATAATCGCGATGCCGTGCAAACAGAACGTGCAGCCGCAGACTGAGCAGGGAGGAAATCATTTACATCTCCTCAGAGGCAAACAAAGGGAGGTTCAGCAGCGAGGTAGAAATGTTATAAATATCTGGGTTCAGTCTCTGGAGAGAGTCTAAACTTACCCACAATCCTCTGTTCCTGCAGACACCTTCTAGCAACCACATGCTTAAACAAACTATTAATATTCAGTTCAGGGGGTAGAGTGCCTCGTGGCGTATAATGGAGCCGTAACAACCTCATCCTTACTATTCTAGGTATCTTTTTACGATGTCGGTGCCAATATAGTATCTCAGTTTTGGTATGAAAACTGATTCTCCAAACTCAATGCACAACTGTTAAATGTTTTCTTACCGTTAGCAACCGTGTAGGAACTGGAAATCGTCAAAAATAAGCAAATATTGTACGTGTCAGTCGCCTGCAACCGTCTAATGGATGCAGTTTAATTCCATTGTGTTTCTTAGAGTCTCTGTTTAGCCGCGTTGTATTTCTGCCAAACATTAGCAGCTGTTATTAAAAGCTGCAGTCCAGGTGTGTTCAGAGAGGATAATGGGGAAAGCTTAACAACAGGTGGCAGCATCATGTGAGTCAGATTACTCTGCTGTCTTTCCTCTCATCTTTTTTCTATTCTCCTTTTCTGTTTCTTTAAACTGTCCAGATGCACAGCTTTCATCCCGGCGGGGGGTCAGCAGCCTCCAGAAACACCTCTTCTCCGCCAAACAGAGACGCCGGGCTTTGAACCACGGATGCATTTCTAACCCGGTTAAAAAAAGTTGGAA
This sequence comes from Dissostichus eleginoides, assembly GCA_031216635.1. NCBI lineage: Eukaryota > Metazoa > Chordata > Actinopteri > Perciformes > Nototheniidae > Dissostichus > Dissostichus eleginoides. The sequence continues at coordinate 206,809 of CM062276.1, forward strand.
AGGCTGCAAAGCGTCGTGACTGTGGCTGTTATTACAAGCCAGAATTAACACTGGTTGTTTTGTTAATTCCCTTGAAGGCTACAGCGCTAATATCAAAACCACGACATGTTTCTGTTCCAATAAAGTCCTTTTGCCTATCCAAGAGCCAAGAGCAGCATATCTTGGGGTCTTGAACAGGATGAACAGTTCAAAACTAGTACGCTGAAGAGTGAACAGTTGTTGTAGACGTGAACTAACTACGAATCGACACTAGTCTTAGTCACTTCAGGATAGTTTCTCCTTTGTTAACTGGACTTATAACATTCAAACTGTACATTTTATTTTTATATTTAATTGAATATTCCATTTCATGCACACTTGATGTAAATAATATCCTGCTTATATTAGAAAATGGCCCTTCAACAGTGTTTTGATTGGTCAGACAGTTTATAGATTTTTTATCTTCAGGGTCATCTGTACATTTTTCTTACTCTCTTATGCTGGTTTATTTCTATTTTGAGATGTTTATATTTTAGAATTGTTATTTCTATTCTTTTAATTTGTTATTATGTGCAATGCCTGTTTTATGCTGCTGCAAAAAAATCCCAAATTGGGATTAATCATGTACATTTGTATCACTACTATTATTATAAAAAATGTGTATTGTATTTTGTCTTTTGTCTTACCTCGTGTGAATCCTGTTTTCTTTTCAC
>CM062276.1:212500-247500 GCA_031216635.1 Dissostichus eleginoides
TTGTGGGCATTATTTCTCAACTTCCAACATCTTACACCGCAGATTCAACGTGTGGAATATCGTGATTGTTGGCTGCATCCTATAATCTACACGGTTTGTTCAAATGTGGCTTTTGGATAAGACCTAAGGACATGAGGCGATACAACAGTTAGCCCCATCAATACTAGTTCTTAGCTTAGGGTTATGGTTGCTGGTTTGGTTAGGGTTAGGGTGGTTGGTTTCGGTTATGGTTGTTGATTTGTTGCTGGTTTGGTATGAGGGTTCTTGGTTTGGTTTGGTTAGGGTTGTTGGTTTGGTGTTATGGTTGGGTTGGGTTAGGGTTGTTGGTTTGGTGTTATGGTTGGGTCAGGGTCAGGGTTGTTGGTTTGTTGTGTCAGGAGCTTCTTTCTGTAGATCTAAAGCTTCCTTCCTGCCTCTGCCGGACTGACCTGTGCACGGCCGAGCCTCCAGCTCCTGCTCCGGGCACTGCAGCAGGTTCTCTGGATCCTGAGCCACCACGGCTCGGGACCGGACCTGCACCGAGCCGAAACCCAGGTCATCCCCCCCCACACAGCTCAGCTGACACGGGCTCCACCGGTTCCAGTCCGTCAGGTAGCATTCACCTGCAGAACAGAGAGGTCAGTACTGAAAACACACCATGACTGTGCTGCTGTTAAGAAATATAACATTGTTTAAGCTAAATTCACAAGGGACATGAGTGTATAACAACAACAGCAGATCATCAGGCAATGCACAGAAGTAAAAACTAAACATGTAATTCATCACTTTCTAAACTGTAATTTTGACAAGAACATCCACTGGGGAAGATGTGGTTGAAAGCATGGAAAATAATCTTGTAGGTAATCCTTCAAACATAATTTTGTTGATCAGATTGCCACAGAATTTCCTGCAGATGATATTAAAAACAAAAAAGGAAGAAATATCATTTGTTGATACCCTAGACTTAATTAAATATAACATTGTTTTTGCTCAAAATAGATAGAAATATATGCTTTATGGATTCCAAATAGGGAAATGAGTGTGTAACAACAACAGCAGCTGATCAGGCATTGCACAGAAGTAACAACTAAACAGTAACCATGTAGGTTCATTCTTGACTTTCTAAACAATAATTTTGACAAGAACATGTGGTTGAAAGCATGGAAAATAATCTTGTAGGTAAACCTTAACATTTTATTTTTTTAGTCCGATGTCTACTCTTGTTTCAGCCACAGAACTTCCTGCAGAGGATTGATATTAAAAACAGAAAGGAATAACACATGTTGATACCCTAGAATGTATTTTATGAACAGAAATGTTAAGTAACATTGACAGTATTTAAACAGCGATTAAAACTTAATCCAAGTAGAGGAGATTGGATTGATGCATTCACATAACGCTAAATGCATCATGAGGACAGCTTGAGTTTGCTTTCATAACAAATCTAACAGGATGGCTTCTAAAATATACAGGATATGCTTATATAACAGTGGTATTAGAGAAAAGCTTCTGATTGTCAGGCTTTACAACGATACCATTTCACAGCATTTAAACTGGAGAGCCTTCAATCAGCACATCAGCCAATCAGGGTCAAGGACAGTTAGATTGATTGAGGACTCGTAGATTGATTGGTAACGTAATAACAAACTGTATTTTTAACTTGAGCCGTGGAAAACTGAGTAATGTTAATCCGATTATCAAAGACATGATGTCCACTCAGGTAAATCCATCCAGCTCCTGGATAAAGGTCAATGAAACCCAAATTAAAACACCTTTATCAGAGATGTTCGTACCAAAGCCCTGATTCATTTCTTATGATCACGTTCTCCTGAGACCAAAGAGACAAATCCCTGTGATCTAAAGTCAGGGCTGAAGTGAGCAGTTAAGAATAGAAAGTGTAAAAAAAACCACACATTTTATTTTTCCGAACGGACGTCGGCGGATCTGAAGAGTCCTGTTTGACCTTGTGGTCCCCACTAAGCCACTTAACATGATTATGTGCTGATTACTCCCACACACACACTCCAAGCTGGAGTACTACACACACACACACACACACACACACACACAGACACACACACACACACACACACACACACACCACTGTTCTTTTGCCAGCCAGTAAAAGCATTCTACTGAGGCATAATAAACCCTGACAGCTACACAGACACACACACTCACACACACACACTGTCCGCCCACCTGTTGAGTGAACCACTCTGCAGCTCTTGAAGCTCTTGCAATCAAACACACTCGACGGAAAACGCAGCGACGGCCGAGGCTTTGTTGTTATTGTTAAATCTGGAATAATCTCCATTAGAGGTGCTAGAGGTCGACAGACAGAGTACTGGTTTATTTCCACGTCGTCCAACCAGTTTAATGTCCAACCAGCAGACAGCATCAACTGGTGAAGCTCTGCAGACCCTGTGCAGATTTAGATTACAGATCTGTCTTTAGGACACAGAGATTATTACTTTAAATTGGTTTAAAATCAATCCAAGTTTCTATCAGATCAGCAGGTAAGATGAGATCATTTGGACTACAACGACCCAAACTCTCCCACCAGGAGAAACGTGCCGCAGCTTCAGAAAGGATGCCGATATAAAAACCTGAATGTTCCAAATGAAGAAACATCTTCAGCAACTTGACAACACATGCAGCGTTTAGAAAACATTCAGCAACTTGAGGAAACATGCTAAAAGCTGCAGATGTTCGCAGTGTTTCCTGCCGGCTTCCTTCAGCCCACTCTCTACAACCCAGAGGTCCCACAGTGAGTATCCATAGGGAGGAAATAACCTCACCACCAGCACATCACACGTCTCATTAAAGACCACGTTAGCCCGACAAAACCTCTGCTTCTTCAGGACCCAACACACCTGATTAAAGCAATGCATGACCCACCCAGAGCTCAATGACTGAACAAGGTGCCGCTAATGGAACAGGTGTCATTGAGAGGTCGCCTCCCTACATTTGATTCTATAGAGTGATTTGATGAATGAAAGGAGATCTCCTCCCGCTCGGAATCTTATTGTCTATTTATCTCCATAAACTCTTTAAGATTAGATGAAGTCATTTATCAGAGTCACAGCATTATTGTGCAAAGCTATTCATAGTCCTCACCTGGACTAGACATTAAACTGGTAAGACGACAAGGAAATAAACCAGTACTCTCTGTTTGTCAACAGCAAAGCCTCGGCCGTCGCGGCACTTTCCGTATCTCTTTAATAACTTGAGGCTATCCCAGTTTAGAGTATCAGGGTGGTTTTGTGGTTGGTTGTTGCAGGAGTAGTGTCTTTAAGCTGTATTATATGAACCATTAAACACTGAGTGTGTGATGAGTGTGTGTGTGTGCTCACCTGGACAGGGCACGGTGCAGGGCTCCTGCAGGACGATGTTGGGGTCTCCCTCCACTGAGGGCTGCAGGTCTGAACACAGCTCCTCCTCCACCAGGCTGCTGTCCTCCTGCCCCGAGCCGTCAGACACGAAGCACGAAACGTTCCTGAAGCGCAGGCCGTCTCCACACCGAGCGCCCTGAGGAGACAAAGATTCAAGATTCAAGGCTTGTATTGTCATTTGTACATAGCTACAGTGTAGAAATGTGATAGATGGATAGATGGGTCAAACTCAATTTCATAGCGGGCCACATCAGCATTATAGTTGCACTCAAAGGGCCGGTTGTAACTTTAAGACTATATAAATATATCATATATATAAAATAATGTATTATATTACATTATTGCCTCTGCATTGGATTATTATCAGATAGGGTAATAACTTCATAATTAACTACGTCTGAAAGCAGAAGTCTCGGGCAAATAATTGCAAATAATTGAAAGTCTCTTCAGTGAGCATGTCACAAAATGAGATGCATTGTGGGACATGTAGTTTATGGACAAAGTGCTTCTGTAAAGCGGCATCAAACCGTATTATATTCTTTCAGAGCTCTTGCATCACCCCTGATTTACATGCACTAAAACCTATAGAGCACAGGATGAAATACTGATGTTGACGGGCTGACGAAGGACACTGACCTCTGACTTGCAGTCGGACCAGGCTTCGTAGCTCCAGCTGTAGCAAGGCTTCACCAGGCAGGGTTTCCACTGCTTCATCTGGGGGGGGCAGGGCCGTCCGTCTCCCTGGGGGGTCTGAGTCACGGTCCTCCTCCTCCACAGCTTCCCTGAACACAAGAGAGGGGAGAGAGGATGAATTATTTATTCAGAGAGAGGGACAGTTTCATCCCACAGGCCATAAGACTGCTAAACACCTGAGCTCTGTTCATTTCATTTCATTTGTATTTGTTCCGTTCATGGGATGCACAACTTAATGTTTAACAATTATTTACAAAACATGTCTCTATAAACACACCGTACCTGAAAAGGAGCAGGGAGAAGAAAATAATCTTTTGTTATCTCAAAATATAATAAATAGAAATAGATGGTCTGTCCTTCATATGTTGTTATTCTCAGCCAATCATAACTGTATCGTAGGAAAATAAGAGAACACAACAACAATGACACCAAAACATCACATGTACAAGGAAAAGTGTGCATAATTGAATTTCATATTCTGTTCTTGTACATATCATATTCTATTTACATGTACAGTACTTGCACAATTTTATATATTTTAATTTTATTATATATGTTGCATTGTTGGAGGGCTCAGGTCAGAAGAATTTCATTGCCATTTCTACACTGAAGCTGCTGAGCAGATGATGATAAGACCTTTGAATTGAGGGAGACGGTGGGTCAGAAATGTGAGGAAGAGAAACTGCATCAAGGTGACCTCTGGACCTCCAATCAGAGCTTCAAATGAGGACCAGCATGAATAAATAAGAGACACATTTAAATAAATGTCTCTGAATTGTAAGATTTACAGAATTGGATTACATGTGAAAACAAATCGAGATTTTCATTTTCTGGAAATCACAAAATGAATCTCAAAATGTCACAATTCTAACTTTTGGCAAAAAAAAAAAAATATATATATTCAGATTTTTATTCATTTATCTCAGAGTTTTGAAAAGAAAAATTTTTGAGATTTTTTTTCCGATTTTTTTCAGGAAATCTCAGAATTATACAAAATCTGTAATCTTAGAATTTCCGACTTTTTCTCAGAACTCAAATTTTGTTTCACTCGTGGTCAGATTTCCATTTCACACACGTGGCCCTAATCCTCTTCCTTAAAACTCATAAACAGTAAGCTTATCTAAATATCACAATATTCATTTCTTACTTTTGGAAAACCTCAATAGCAAATGTTCTAAAAGGATAATGGAACATTAACACGTTATTCCATTAAGTGAAGAAATGGCTTAGATATTTTGTGTGTTAAACCAGATTGCATCAGACTTTAGATTTTCTCTGTAATGGTTTATGACTTTGGTCCCATTTCTACATTTGGGTGAATGTCCTCTCCTTATTTTCCAGGGAATACAGCCTTCTCATTATTCAATAATTCATCACGATGGTGCAATTCTGGGACTTCATCATCCTCCCTGAAGCCAGACTCCTTTGTTGTGTTAAAATGAAACTCAGGACTGTGTGAGGTTGGGGGATACGAGTGTGTGTGTGTGTGTGTGTGTGTGTGTGTGTGTGTTAGGAGCGCCCTTTAACTAAATTCACTCTGCATTTTAACAGAGTGCCCGAGGGGAGGATGTGAGAAAACTCTCAATTAGCGGCCGTCTCAGAGGGATTGCATGTGGTTTTTATTTCACCATACCTCCTTAAACCCATACATGCAGCAATAAATCTTTAAACGGCAATATAGAAAAGCAAAATATAGAAGAATTTTGTATTCAAAGGTACTTTTTGTAATTAATACTTATAAAAAATATGTATTTGTATTTTTCTGAATGGAGACAATACATGTAAAAAAAAAAGCTCCAATATTTTTTCCGTTTTTCAAATTCATGCAGGATTTATTAATATCTGTATATATCTATATATTAATTTAATATTCCATTCCCTACACTCTTAATGTAAATAATATCCTGCTTTATATTGTGTCTAAAGCCCTTCAATTGTGTTTTATAGATTTTGTATCTCAACGGTCTACTGTATATTTTCTTCTTGTAACGCTGTTTTAATTCTACTTTGAGATGTTTACATTCTAGTATTGTTTATTTCTACTCTTCAATTTCTAGTTATGTGCAATGCCTTGTTTGTTATGCTAGAAATATATATAAAATGTATGTTTTATTTTCTTCTGCAGCACTATAGAAATGATATTGCCACCTTCTTGGGGGTCCCGACACGTAGGAGATCTTAACCACTAACTTGAGTTTTTTTTACATTCCGAAAAAATATATACATTTATTCCCAAAACAACAAATCCACTAGATGTCAGATTTGGTAGTTCTGGTCGTTCTTCAGAAAGGGAAAACACTTAACTGCTGGGAATGTTGCGTGAAAATATTAGCTAGTTTGTGTAGAAATATAAATGAAATAGTTGTGTTATGTTCTTCTAACTATCTGAGCACCCTAAGAAATGATATTGCAACCTTTCTTGGGGTCCCGACACGTAGGAGATCTTTACCACAAGTTAACAAAGTTATTATGCCGACTAAAAACTCAAGTGAATTTGAATCCCAGATGTCAGATCCCTCTCCAGTGTCTTTGTACAGAAGATGCTCTCTCCTCCATCACGATGCTCCAGCGTTTCCCTGCAGGCAGCCATGCCAGTGTCTGGGGTAGAGCGAGGGGTGGCAGTGATGCATGCTGGGTAAAATACGTAGCGTGCCAGCTGTCACTATCAGTGTTTGGCTGCAGAACACACACTGCTGTGATAATCTATGCACACAGAGTGTAGAACATCTCTGTGCTGTTGCAGGTACCTTCACTTGAAATCCAGCTCATTGATATTCCTGGCTGTGGATCAGGAATCAAACTCTTCCAGGGAAGGAAAAGATAAAAGAAACACAGGAAGCAGAGCGGGAAGGACTTCCTGCTGTTCCTGGGAGAGAAAGCCTGGTCTCTGCATGGCTAGGTTTAGAAAAAGCTAAGTATATCTAATTATATATCTATGTTCTATAATAACGTGCGATTACGTATCTGCCACTACTAAATACTTCATATTTACTCAATGTATAACAATTATTAACAAACTCTGTAAACACACCGTACCTAAAAAGGAGCAGGGAGAAGAAGATAATGTTATATTACCTGCCCCTTTCTCCAAAAAAAAAATAGATGGTCTGTCCTTCATATTTTCTTATTCACAGCCAATCATTAAAGTATCGTAGGAAAATAAGACAAACACAAAAACGTACAAAAAAGACTTAGTTCCCACTAGACCAGGGTGTTAAAACTCAAGGCCCGCGACTTCATTTTATGTTCCTGGGAAAGAAAGCCTGGTCGCCGGGGGACAGATTAAGGTTACCTCGGTATCTAAAGCCGGTGTTGGTTTCATATCTGCTGTGTTCATGGACTGAGGATCTTCTCAAGGACTGCTGGAGAGCAAAGTGCTCCCCGAGCCCCTGAGCAAACACTCCTAATGCACCGCCAATCAATGCCCTGATCCTCTGGAGTTACACGCTCCGACATTATTATCCTCACTCGGTAACATCATCGTCTCTCACAGCGCTTCTGGTTTCCAGAGTTAATGCATTATGGGAACATCTTAAAAGGCGATTCCACTGGTTTTTCTGTAGAAAGATCAAATAACAGTCAGCCAGTTAAAACCGAGCGATGTCAAGTCTGAGGAAACAATCCTCTCGATGTCACCGGGGTGTTTCTATCTCAGTTTGAGACAGAAACATATTATAGTAACAGTAAGATCATCGTCTCTCACAGCGGTTCTGGTTTCCAACATTACTGAAGCCTGATTACTCACGGCTCTGAGAGGCAGCCATGTTGGAGTTTTATTGAAGTGTAATCCAATAATATCAATACCTACATTAAGAGACGTTAAAATGTTATAATTTATCTGGTTTCTCTGACTCATAGGAAGCTCCCCCCGTGATAAACGATTTACAGCGATGTATGAAATGAGTGTTTGTGATATAATGCAGTAAAACGTTATGGCTCCTTCAGTTTTTATGGATACAGCTAATGTGAAAAAGACGCTTAAAAAAGCCAATAAAATCTGACATTTATGAGATCTCCTCTTCAGTCAAACGGTAAACATATTATCTAACCTTTGCTGGTTAGTTTTGAACATTTAAAGAGAAAGAAGTATGGAGAAATCATAGCTAGGTTTAGTCAAATTAAAGTATTTCTAATTCTGTATGGTTTCCAGATGTTTGAATTCTGCTTTACAGCCAATATGGAGAAGAAGTCTTTTGAACTCCTCCACAACGACAGGGTAAACCACATGGAGCGTATCACATGGACCACTAAATGGATTTGTGGTAATATATAGATTTTGTTTTCCACTATAGTATTTCATTTCTGAACCCCAAATAGCTTACAGTAACTTGATCCTTCTCATGTCCTGATTACTGGCAAAGAGTTAATGCATTATGGGAACATCTTAAAGGGCGATTCCACTGGTTTTACTGGAGAGAGATTGAATAACACTCAGCCAGTTAAAACTGAGCCAAGATGAGGAAATGATCCTCTCAATGTCACCAGGGTTTTTCTATCTCCGTTTGAGCTTAAAGACATATTATATGTCTCAGCGAGGCAGGCTTTTGTAATGGGAATGTATCACTGGCGTCCCTCAGGGCTCCTTTCTGGGCCCTTTTCTCTTTTTTCTGAACACCAAAAAACGTTGTAATTCAGTCACTTCTTCTACCAAAGCTATCAGAATCAGAAACAGGTGTTTTACCAGGTTGGTTAAAACATACGAGGAATTGGACTATGTAAGTTAAGGTCTGTACTAATTCAGTTCATCCAAGTCGACGTTTGTACCAAATTTGAAGGAATTCCCTAAAGGGGTTCCTTGGATATCCGTTCATGAGAATGGGCCGCTAAATCCGATATTCTACACACGAAAAACATAACAAAACCAAACCAGAGGGTCATTGGATGTAATGGAAACACACTCGTACCTGCCAGTCCACAGGTGTGTGTGCACTCAGACCACGTCGACCAATCAGAGAGCTGACAGTTGACGGGACATTCGACCACACAGGAAGCGTTCATCTGCCACTTCCTGTCCAGGCCCAGCTGCAGGAGGAGAGTGGTGTTATTTACTCTGTATGTGCGTACAAACTGTACGTCAGGGGCGGCCCGTTCTAATTGGCCCTCATCAAATTTTAAAGTATAAGGTATATTGCCCCCACCTGAAACTCGTGCTTGTTTGATATTGCACTTCTTAAATATATATGTGAGCCTATATTACACAGTAGTTTTCATGTGTTAATAAGTCCACTAATCAAAGACATTGAGTCGATTAGAGCTGAGAACATGTTCTAACAAATCCTAGTTTTATTTCCATAACAAGCACCCTTCATATTTCCCCTTATTATACTCAATCTGAGGCTTCTGTTTTAAGGGATGAGCTGCAACAGGATAACTGAAACCCTCTGGAGAGCTGGGATGTTTCTTAAATCATATTCAAGTAGAAAGCATCATTGACCTACATTTGATTGATTTCGCTAACTTATAACTGAACTTATGAGGCTAAATACCTCTAGTGAGGGGCCCAGCCCTTTGTATGTTTTTCTGTATCTGGCCCTCAATGAAAAAGGTTTGGACACCCCTGCTGTACGTTATCTGTAACAGGAACTCACCTCCTTACAGAACTTCAGGTCCACAGACTTCCCGTCGCTGCGAACACAATCCAGCATCCGCGGTTTTAATCCCGTTTCCACAGACCGCTCGCTCACTGAGCTGACAGGTACTCCAATCTGCAGAGAGACGCTTAATAAGACTGGTGCAGAAAACAACAATATAATGTAACATCGTTGTACTGTAAAATCTGCAGACAGATGCTCAATTACACACAAACAATAACATGTCTCTAAAGCAAAAGCTAGCAAGATAGCTAACAATCGCTAGTTAGCTTGTTAGATGGGTAGCTAAGGTAAGCTAGCTAACTACATCATATAAATCAAATGTAAGATAGCTTGATTTAGAGACAGGTAGCTAACGTGTCTTCATACCTCCTCATAGCAGAGCATCTACACCACAAGACTCTACAGAGTTATTACAAATGTCCTCATATGAGATTTTACTGTCATGTCCTCCTGCAGTCAGTGTGGAGCAGGGACGTGCACAGGTACGGGCTAATGTTGCCCGGGCATCGGCCCATTTTCCCTCTTTGGCTGACCTGCCCCTCTGAGAGAGCGAAAGTCTTTTTTTTCTGTTGTGGCCGAATCAACATGATAAGCCCACAATTAGTATTGTAGCGTCTCGCTGCAATAAAATACACCTTGTCAGCGTTCAGCGCTGTCATCTGCCACCAGTCACGTGACTTTGTTTACAATCTGACAGCTGGAAGCAAAGGAAAGCCCTCCGGCGGCCGGCCTCATATGGCTATGGTGATCATACCAAATGCCTGCCTGGCTCTGGTGGCCAATCCCCGGCTCAATCTGTCCCCGGAAATGTTCCCATTTTTTAAATATGCTTTATAAACACATAGCAAGGTGAAATAAAATTGTAACAAAGTTGATGTTTCAATGGCGTGGTGCTTGTTCGCAGCAATACAATTATTGTAACCTTAGCGTTAGCATTTAGCATTAGCAGCCTCATTCTTCTTCTACTACTTCTTTTACTTCTTCTTCTTCTCCTTATATGTAATTGCCCGCAACATTTTGAATGAATATCTCGTTTCAGTGTGAACTCATTCCACAGTGACCACAAAAGTGTTTTAAACCAGGTACGTTTTTATTATTTATGTTCTATATCGCTATGTGTGTGATTACAGGTTTTACATATTGTATTGGTGCCGGTGCTTTAAAGACCCAGGGACGTGCACAGACATTTGGAGGGGCTATATTATTATCAGTATGTCTGCACCGCAGTTACAATGGTCAAACTACATTGAAACAGAATTGTCCCCATTTTTTCTTTAATAGTTATAACATTACATATTTTAATGAGATAAAAAACAAAAAATGTCCCTTGTTTTCATTTTAAAAATCAAGTCACTGAATGCAAGTAGTCGCCTTAGCTTATTTTGTTATGAGATGATGATGTGAATTACTGTTCAAATGAGTTATGCATAGCCTAATGTTACATTTCTGTGCTTAAGAATGCCTTCAAGACAGAGGAGACTGAAGCAGAGAGAGAGAGATCTGAAGGAGGCAGCTAAAAGGACTGGATAAAAGGTGCCAGCAGGGCAGCTGCAGGTGAAGCACTGTGATTATGTCAAGCAAGTACATAAGTTGGAGTACACTAATAACTCATTAAAACAAATATTTAAATCTGTGATAAATGCAAAGCCTCTATCTGTGCTGAGTGAAGTTCATATTTCTCTGTTGGGGGCTAACCCCAAGCCTCCAGTTCAGAGCGCATTTGAGAGCTTGGTGATCTAGTAAAAATACTACTATAGCTGTAGTATAATATGGATAAGATGGCCTGATAACTGGTTCACAAAGGCTTTACAACAGGTTGTAAATATTCTATACAAGTAGGCAACATATTTATTTTCACATGAATGACTAGATATAACCTTCTCCAATCTAAAATGTAACTGACTGCACTAGTATTCAGTTTTATTTGTATGTTTGTATAGCAGTAAAGAATTAAGTGTATATGTTACTTAATTCTGATTCTAATAATTATGTTTAAGAATACGAATATATGTAAAATGTTTATTTTGGAGACAGCTCCATCTTTGAACTCCTTTATGGTGTGAAAAGGAGATCACAACAGTAATAATGCTTTCATTATTTGAACACTTAGCAACAATGCCTTATAAAGAGCTCTAAAACATTCTCTTAATTGTATTTGATAGATGGTGAGCCTGAGACAAAACACAATGATGCCCAGAACAGTTCAGACTCAGAGAATGAAGAAAGGATAGAGACAGAATCTGAAAATGAGGAGAAAGAGACAGGAATTGAGAATGAAGAGAAAGGAAGTGAGGACAAAGAGATGTGAGGACAAAGAGACAGAAAGTGAGGACAAGGAGACAGGAATTGAGAATGAAGAGACAGGAATTGAGAATGAAGAGACAGGAACTGAGGACAAAGAGATTAGGGGTCGACCGATTATCGGCCTGGCCGATTATCGAGGCCGATATTCCGCATTTTACAGATTATCGGTATCAGCCTTTTTTTTAAATCAAATTGCCGATACACCTTTGGCTCTGATGCGGCCGTTTCTCTGGCTACAGTCACCACTGTTCACGAGCCATGTCCCGCCCACAGCGCTATCTGATAGGCTATTACTGAAGTGTCAATCAACACTGAAGATTTTCCGGCTGCAGCCAGCCAGAGAGGCGGGACCTTCTCAGATTACAGGCAGGTGCGAAGAACGCAGACACAGACAGAGGCAAGCAGCAGCAGCGAGCGGTGTTTCGAAGGGAAATCAGTTGAAAGCCGAAGTTCAATAAACATCCCAAGCCCCTATGCTGAAGTTGCAAAAACACCACGATCTTATGATCCAATTCTATCAGTTTCCCAGTTACAAAGGGACCGGGGGGGGGGGGGGGGGGGGTAGCGTCTCGCAGCGGAGAAACTGTGACGCGCTGGGACGACTGGGACTGTGACGGCTGCTAGTGGAGCCTCGCAGCAACTCTGCTTTCTGCACCTCAATCTGGTGCTGCTGAATTGGGACTAAATGAGTGAGACTCAAATATCAGAAGTTCAGAACAAGTTTTAGTAGTTTTTAATTTATTTTTACTTCTTTTACTTGACTCAGGGTCACAGAGAGGAAACCAGTTTTAAGATGTTGAAAAGTTCATTAAACATAAGAAGGCATTTCAAAGAAGTTGTTATTCTACATTTTGACACCAAGATTTTCTGATTTTACTGCAAATGTATATCGGTTCCAAATATCGGTTATCGGTCTCCTTGATTACTAATAATCGGTATCGGTCTTGAAGAAGCCATATCGGTCGACCCCTAAAAGAGATGGAAGGGGAGGATATGGAGATTGAGAGGGAAGAGATGGAGAATGAGGCAGTAACATCAGAGTCCACAAAAGTGAAAGCGCCTTCAGAATTAGTTTTTTTGCTACAGCTACCAAACCCCACCGATCCAGCCCATGTTCAGAAGAACAATATCAAGTACAATGAGGCTTTCGTCAAATTTTCAAACTCAATTGGACCCTGTCGTCCTCTGGTCCAGTTCCCAAAAAATCAAGATGGGCGGTCTTTTCAGGGCCACTGGTATGATGAAAACCCCTGGTTGGAGCATTCTCCACAGAATGATGCTATGTACTGCTTCAGCTGTCGCATTTGAATGAATGACGATAAGTACAAGAGTAGGTCTACATGGAAGTCTGGAGGTGTAAACAGGTGGAGGCAGGCAAAAGTAAGAATGAAGGAGCACTGCTTGCAGTGAATGGCACATGATTGGCAGGACCAGGTGGAATAAATATAAGATAAATCCATGGAACATGGCTTTTGCAGTAGCAGATTCGCAGATGCAAGGAGCAAAAGAAAGGGAGAGGCAGAAAAACAGAGAGATCATCTTCCGGTTAATAGAGATCACATTATATCTTGCAAGACAAGGGGTAGAGATGAAAGGGGGGGGGGGTGCCTTTTTCCAGTTTAGAGCAATAGCCCTTCCAAATGTCTGTGCCCGTCCCTGGTGTGGAGTGCAGAGCAGTGGTTGCGTTAGACTTTTTCGTTGTCCGTCATTTTGACGGACAGGATCGTAAAATTTCCGTCATAATCCATTATTACCCGTCATTTTATTTTTCATGTTTTAATGATGAGACATATTTTTTTTAATGATTCATACAGAACTTTTAAGGTCATGGAGAAAAAAAAAAGATGAACAGAGACACCGACCGTGCGGTCACTTTTCATGTCAACACGAATATGAATGATTGAATATGAATCACAGACGGAAATTATTCGGTTAACGCGACCTCTGGTGCAGAGTATCTTTACATACATAGGAATAAAGAGTGAGATAAGAACAGTATAAGCAATAAGGTATATAGTACAGTATTGGGAAAGGTGTATTTTACAGTAGAAATGCGATGTTTACACTATAGATCACACACAGTTAGGTCAGTACTGGGAGAATAAACACACCGTGAATCAGATATATACAGTTTAAACTGGTATAAATATGATAGTGTTACCGGTGATGTTGTATGAGTAGTGGAAGCAGTTGGTGTTGAGTTTGCAGATCTCCGTCTCCTCAGATGGAGGACATGTCTTCCCGTCTCCAGGCTGACGGAGGGGGGGCGCCGTCCTCTCTCTGGAGCTGTTCCCCCCACAGGGCTGAGGAGAAGAGAGGATATTAGTGAGCAGAACCTTAAGATCTCTTCAGCTAAGGTTAACCACAGACCTTATGTTTGTATTCATGCAGTCTATGAAAAGAGTCATGTGAGCACACTGACTTCACACCACTCAACAGGACAAAACCCTGATCACGATCTGATTGCAATCACATCAAATTCAACTGTGTGGTCATGTGTTGTTGTGTGACACAGTGAGTGAACACATGATCTGCCCCAAACTGACACTTTTTGCCCATTTATGCTTAAACATTTATCTCAATTTGTGTTGGTATAAACAGGCCATAGCTCGGGATAGCATGTGTTTCAAATATGCATAAAGATAAAAACCTCCACAGTTGTACAGGATTGCTGGCTAAAGGACCGCTGCTCTGAATAGTTATCACTGCAATAAACAGTATTTAATTTCATCTTACTTTACAATATTTAATTTTACATTCTGTTCTTGTATCATATGACATTGTGTTTCCTGACTGTTCTCATCTGTCCTCTCACTGCACGCAGAACACAGAGCCCTAACAGAGGGATTATATGTGTTTCATATGTATAAGTATATATATAAGTACCAGGGGACAGGGGGTCCAGACCCCCCAGTCTGAGAGCACACAGTCCTCGGGGCAGGGCAGTCGGCTGTTTCTGGCTCCGAGGGGCATCTCCTCCGGGTCGCAGAGGTAATCCTCCACCTGCTCCGAGGGCCCGTCGATGGTGTTCAGCATGCACCTGCACACACAGGGGGGATTAATGATCAGAACAATAATAAAGTATAAAATAAATAAATAATAGTTATATTGATGATAATAATAATGATGTAAAAACTATTATAATAACAACAATTTAGAAAATATAAAAAAAATACAATCAAATAACAATAATTAAAACAATAAGGATAATACAAAAATAATATTAATAACAAGTATCATTAAAACAATTATAGTATAAATTAAAAAGTGTATTAAAAAAAAGAAAAAGACGAATATTAATAACTTGGTCCCAGTTGTTTCTTTATTATCCGTGTTTCTTCCGGGTCTCTCTTACCTGACCTTGCGGGTCTGCACCCCCTCCCCACAGTTCTCCTTCAGGTCCACGTTGCTGACCTTCCAGACGCTCCACGGCTCAGACATCCAGACGTACTGACCGCAGTCACTGAGGCACGGCACCACCTCGTACACCTGGAGCACGGGAAGATACACAGAAATACATGAAGAAAACACGAAAAAAGACACAAAAAGACATAAAAAAAATCGTGTTAAAATCACTTAAAAACACACGAAAACACATTAAATATATATTTTAAAAAAAACATAAAACACAAAAAAAAGGGTAAAAAATAATAGTAATAATCAGAATTGTTCTTACCTGAGCCTGTGGATCGAATCCATTCATGAAAGAAGAGAAATGAAAAATAAAGAAATTATTAATTCAGATTATTATGATCAGGGCTTCAACAGAAACAGACTGGTTCTCAGCAATATATTAACATTAATACGCTCCTTTTAATCATAATAGACACATTTTTACATATTTATTGTTTTAATATCTTGTAGAACAATGTGCTCATTTTTACTTTTCTGTGTTTATACAAATATTATTATTTTAATTTATTTTCTTCCCAAATAGATCAAAGATCTATCCCCCGGGATAAATCATTTTTCATTTAGATTAAAGTAAAAGCAGTCTTCCTCTCATAAACAGACACATGCATCCCTCCAGTTTCAACATCCCCCCCCCCTTACCTTATATTTCCTTCTAAGATGGGGCAACTTTTAACAAAATCCAATTAACCCGGGATAAATAATAAGACACATCCACCCTTTTAAGCATTTAAGCATTTAACCCCCCTCTTTACCTGGTTGACGTGGTCCAGTTTGGGGCAGGGTCTCCCCCCGTTGTACGGCTTCTCTCGGAGCCACTTGGACCGGACTTTGACTCCGCTGCCGCACGACTTACTGCAGCGAGACCAGTTGGACCATTCGCTCAGTTTGCAGTCTGACGGACACGGGATGATGCACGCCTCCTCGATGTAGCCTGCAGACACAACAACACATTCACAATCATCATCATCGTGCTATCTAAGACGAGAAGAGACACTCTACAGACTTCCAGCATCTCTGGATGTCTGTGGTTGTTCTGAAATACCAGAGTCCCTCAACAGGAAGAGCTTAGCTATCCTCGAAGGCGTCCATAAGATCTGAAATGAGTTCATATTTGGTGTGGAAACAGTGGCCAGCAAATCTAGAGTTATAGACCATATATCTGCTGTAATGTTGGGGGATTCCTAGACCCGATGATGTCACGGACTCACAGGAAGTTGTAGTTCCACCGTTTGGCCACGAAAATTAGCTTCTATATAGCTGAATACGATACACGTGTATTTTGGCCTCACCGTGGCTGTTGCAGCGCGACGTCTCCACGATGCGGTTGTCCTGGTCGTAGCACACCATGGCCTGGAACCTGTACCCCTGCCCACACTCCTTGATGTCTCCCTGCACCTTCATGCCCAGAGAGCCCTCCAGCCGCCCCCCGTCCGGCAGGACACAGTCAGACCAGTTGCCCACCGGCTGGGCGTTGTACTTGTTGCAGGGGCAGTACTGCGTCTCACTGAGAGGGAACACCTGGTTGTTCTTACACTGGTCGCGCTTCTTACTCTTACCTGCAGGGAACAATGGAGAACGTTTAAGAGATTTAAAACTAAATTGTTCTGCAAAATCCCCCCGCCTACATTATCCCCTCTGCACTAAACCTGGCTGTATTGTTTTACACACTGTACCCATCCTGTTACATTCATATTCATACAGTTATATCTCTCTATTCTTATGCATACTTATATGTTTATACACAATACTATACCTGCTGTTTATACATCTGATTTATTTTAAGTTTTATCTTATTTTAAATGTCTTATATGTTAGTTTTTATATTATGTGTTTGTTTTTATGTATAGTTTCTTAACATTTAGGTGTGCAGAGCTGAACGTCAGTAATCACTGTACAGTGCTGCTGCCTGTCTTACTGTATAAATGACAAATTGTAACACTGCGGCCGATGGGTATAAAAACATGTGTACAGTCATATTTTAAAGTCCTCTTCCCGCTCTTTCTCTACAGATGTTCCCAGCGAGATGTCACTCACCGACCAGCGTCCTCTTGCGGGTCCGGACCCCCACACAGTCCACGCTGCAGGAGGAGAACTTGGACCAGAGGCTGAGCTGACAGGTTTCCTCACAGGGAAGCTGGCAGAGCTGAGTGAGGGGCGGCATGGAGCTGGAGAACTGAAGACACGCCTCCGGATCCGCCTGGCCGCCGTCCTGCTTCCTGCACGACACCGCTGCAGAAACACAGATTCATCAGGGGTTAGAGGAGGAGGAGATGCAGAGTAAAGCTGCAGGAATGAGTCCTAAACACTTCAATATCCTCACTTCCTGTCCCCTAGCCTGGAAGGCAATGTTTTAGGTTGATTATCTACCAATCGTCTGTCAGCTACAAGAGCAAAGCTTGTGTTCCCTCTGCTGTAGCGTGTTCTATAGGTGTTAGTGCTGTAACTGGTCTGCAAAGACTCAAATCCCTATCCCCCTACATCTATCTAAGCAACTTCAGATGCAATGCAGCTTTAGTATTATGAATCCTTAAGCAGATGTGATTGAAGCACTACTTAATATGCCCTTAGTAAAACTGTCTCCTAGTATGTTTACAATAAAAACACTTGAATATCTAGTCATTGTTCCACCTCTTCACACACACACACACACACACACACACACACACACACACACACACACACACACACACACACAGCAGTAAAAGGCTGTCTCCTCGTGCGTCTGTATTGAGTGGAGGTGAAGAGGTTCAGAGGTGGAGAGTGTGCAGGTCGGAGGATTGTGTTCCAGGTAATGGAGCTTAATGACAGGAGACTCCTCAGCTGGAGCAGCAGATCCTCCTGTCAGATGTAATGGTTTCTGTCTGAGCGTGCACGGATAACACGTCCACTGACGGCTTCAATACACACTTCTATAAGTAGCTTAAAGGAACAGTGCATGTCTTATTCTGCAGGGAATAATAGTACGTTTATTTATACCGAGCTGCAGGGAAGTCAACACCCTAAATATTATAATAGACATCGTGTAAAAACAAGATTTCCTTTTCCCCCCGACGGCTTTGAAGACAATGATTTTATAAAAGCAAGAATGAGACAAAGCTACTCTTTTTAACAATAATTACTGCATGTATTATGTCATAATATTTTATTAATGCCAGGGGACATTCCCCCGTAAATGTCCCCGCTGTGGGACTAATAAAGGAATTCTGAATTCGTACGGTGGCTAACAGGTGCCAACGCACTACAACGAACCAAATCTCTGACATTAGAAGAAACGTGCTGCAGCTTCAGAAAGGATGCAGATATAAAAACCCAAATGTTCCACATGAAGAAACATCTTCAGCAACAACACATGCAGCATTTAGAGAACATTCAGCAACTTGAGGAGACATGCAGCCTTTAGAGAACATTCAGCAACTTGAGGAGACATGCGCAGCGTTTACTGAAAGCTGCAGAAACCAAACGCTGCAAATACAAAACGCTGCAGGTGTGTGTCTGTGTGTGTCAGTGTGTTTTCACGTCCTCACCTCTGATCTGTAGACCTGGTCCACATGTCTCCAGAGCCCCGACGCTGTCCTGCCGTACGGACCAGGGCACCAGCTGACAGCGCCGCCACTTGTGGATTTTCCATCTGTAGAAGTAGAGTAGAACTGCAGTCACACTAAATACAAAGCTTGAGGTATTCTAGCTGCTATTTCAAAATGTAGAACAGACATCATTTCCTGTGTGTGAAATATATATGTTCTGCAAATGGCTGTATCCTTTGTATACATATTAATTTAGGATTTAATTTAGCATGCCTGCAGAATCTGTGCATCATGTCAGTGCATAATGTGTGTATTTCTTTCTGTTGGACAGTACCTGTATCCCTGACACACTGACGGAGCCTCACACTCCCTCTCCTGGTTCAGGACCTCAGGACAGTCTTGCCCCCCGTTGGCTGGAGTCTGGATCACAATACGCTTCCTGAACTGCTTCTTCTTGGTGTTTCCACCTGAGCAAAGACACAGAAAACACTCATTTATACCAGTCCAATTAGGTATCTAGTTCAAGCTGAGTGTTGATAAGGAACTGGCTACTGGGGCTACATGTGAAATCCAAAATGCAGCAGAGAAACATAACTAAATCACGACTCTCCCCACATCAGTATCAGTTCTCTTTAGCCGTTTATCTCCATATGGTTGAAACACCATGTAAAGTCATGCAGCATTAGCTACCAGCAGGTGTGTTTGTACTGCAGCCATTAGTGGAGAGACAGAGACATAGAAAACATCCAGACATGGTCAAAATACACAAGATCTTACACTATCAGAAGTGTTTGTCTATAGCCGTTTATTGCTAAGCTATCACTAACAACTTGTGCTGCAGGAAGATGTGTTTGGTGTCCATGCATTTGTATTTCACTGAGTTATGAAGACGTGAACAATGCTGTCTTTTCAGAAGTGAAAAGACAGACATACTGACTCTGTGCACAGACACAAGAGAAAGGAGTGAGTAAAGGATGTGTGCAGCAAAGCCTCAGGGGATGTTTATAGTGTAAATACAGCAAAGCTCAGGGGAATAAGAGCCAGAATTAACATGTTTTATTTGCTTGGAAAAAAGCTTTCTATTGAGCCGCTCATTTTTATTATGTTCAACCCCGACGTCTCTGCCAACATTATATCATAATTCTCTATCTCTTTATTAAATAACACCTTAGATATCTTTAGGTAAAAAGGATCTTCCATCTTAAAGCGATGATGCTCATCACCTCCACTTGGCAACTCCCTAAATATTCCTTTTCTAAAATGCTGCATTTCCATAATCCAAACAGATTTCTGGTATTCTGCCTCAGAGTTCCTGATTCTTTCATTTTGTCTCTGCTGGTGCTGAAAAAATGATGAGCACATCGGATTTGGCTCATTAGGCGAGAAGCACAGTCTCACTGTGTGTGTGTGTGTGTGTGTGTGTGTGTGTGTGTGTGGTGTGTGTGTGGTGTGTGTGTGTGTGTGTGTGTGTGTGTGTGTGTGTGTGGGGGGGGGGGGGTGTGGGGTGTGTGTGTGTGTGAACAGACGCCAACAAAGAGCCACAGCTACCAGAGGTGTAAAGTAACTAAGTAGATTTGGTTAAGTTATGTACTTAAGTACATTTTTGAGGTATTTGTACTTTACTTGAGTATTTCCATGTTCTGCTACTCTTAACTTCTACTCCACTACAGTTCAGAGGTAAAAGGTGTACTTTCATTCCACTACATGTATTTAATACCTTTAGTTATCTGAGTATTTCTACTTTTACTCAAGTACCAGATCTGAGTACTTCTACTTTTACTGTAGTACCAGATCTGAGTACTTCTACTTTTACTCAAGTACAAGATCTGAGTACTTCTACTTTTACTCAAGTACAAGATCTGAGTACTTCTACTTTTACTCAAGTACCAGATCTGAGTACTTCTACTTTTACTCAAGTACTAGATCTGAGTACTTCTACTTTTACTCAAGTACTAGATCTGAGTACTTCTACTTTTACTGTAGTACCAGATCTGAGTACTTCTACTTTTACTCAAGTACCAGATCTGAGTACTTCTACTTTTACTCAAGTACAAGATCTGAGTACTTCTACTTTTACTGTAGTACCAGATCTGAGTACTTCTTCCCCCTCTGGAGCCACTCACCTGTCCGACAGGTGGCAGGGCAGGCGCTCCAGTCGCTGTACGGCGTCACGATGCAGTCTCTCCTGCAGGGCAGCAGGCAGGGTCGCACGGTGTCGGGGCGCAGACTCTCCGGACACCTGAAACACATCATCACATGGTCAGTGTTACGTGCCGTGTTGTGTTTGTGTGTGTCTCTCTCCCCCTCCCCCTGATTGTCTCCCTCAGGTGCTCCCAATCCCCAACCAGGGCCTCCATACAGGCTGAGGAAGGCTGCAGTCTCTCTTCTCCTCTGGGCTGCATGTGTGACCTGTGCAGCATGTTTAGGGTCCCTATGTGAGACCTGTTAGTTTAACTCATGTTTTGTTCATTGTTAGGAGATGTGCTCCAGTTTATCTCTGTGTATCGAGTACTTTAGTCACTTTCTTTTAGGAGAAGGTTGTTCTTAGTTTATCTTAAGTTCGCTTTGTAAATTGGCTGGTGAGCCTTCTTCCTTTCAAGTAATTAAACATAATCTACTAAATTTGCCAAAACAGTTTCCTCTCTTTTTCTTTCCCTTAGGTTATTTGTATATGTTGTTACTTCCCTTTGTACCCCTAGTTTTGGAGGGAACGTAACTGTCAGATAAAAGTACCGTAAAGATCTTGCGATGGAAACTTCTGAAGCAATGCAGACGAGACTCAGAGAGAGCAGGAACTCTGATGGAAACACTGATGGTTTATTTGGAGTGTCGGCCGGAGAATTCACAAGACATGTTCTGTGTTTCTGAAGATCTCTACCCCAGACCATGTATTTAGCTCTGAGAGAAGAATCAACATGCTGCATAACAAGCTAAAGCACTATAACCTCTATCAGCTGACGCCAACAGGCAGGAACAGGGAGACAAAACACTGAGAGCAGCCCAAGGTCACAGGTCTGTGCTCAGCGAGGGCAGAACAAACTGATAAACTGGGTCAAAGTTATGGTCGTAGGAAAATATTTCCCCAACAGATCTAATAAAGGTGTGCAGGATTAGAGCCAAAACGAGGAGGTGTGCTCGGAGTCAACCTGGAGACTTTATATGTGTTTGTGTGTGTCCTTGTTTACCTATCCAAGTGGGGACTCCACGTCGTCACACACTCACACCGGGGACTTAATAATAATAATAATTATACATGGGATTTGTATTGCGCTTTTCCTAATGCTCAAAGACGCTTAACTTGTGGCTAAACAGTATATCAAAAATATATATCAGGCTAAAATCATGTCTTTAACCCTTATTTTTTAATGATTTAACCTAAGAGAGGTCAGAACATTTCTAATGTGCAGTGATATTATTTTCCAGTTTTAGGTCTTTACCTGCATAATTGCCTTCAAAAGGAACCAAAGACTTTGAGTCGAGGCTATCCTCCCAAAAATACAGGAAAAATAAGATCTTTGACATAACATTACCTAATACCCCCCCAAAAAACGTTAAGCTGCCCCTAGTTGCAATACGAATTACTGTTATCTGGATTGTTAATTTGTGTAGTTTTCTTATTAATTAACAGAAAAAGAAAAGACGGAAGGGAAATAAGGGAGCTGATGGATGGATAACCAAAGCCTGTGACATTAATATAGATGTGTACAATTGACCCATTAGTCCATAATATTCTATGACACAATCATTCACAGTCAAATGCTTTTCCATTTCAACCCAAAAAGCCCAAATATTCTTATTTCAGAATTGTTGTGGATTGATTGCGTCTCAATTGATCACTCTCTAAAAAGAATTACTTCCTGAAATGTTCTTAATTGGTAAAAGTCTGCTGCAGTGATTTGCCTGGCTGAACTGAAACTGAACGCTCATCTCAAATCATGAATTCCTTCCCTATAGAAAAGCAGGAACGCCTTTTTTTTTTGTGGAGCCATCCGGGAAATTAGCTTTGCTCAGAATTCCCATGGTAGACCACCAATTAAATGTTTCTCAGGAAAGGAAGCTCTTCAGCAAACAAAGACGCATGCTGTATGCACACATTTTTCACAGTTTCAATTACATTTGAACCACACAGCTAATTAATAACCTTGCACATATTCTATTTTGGGTTATTTTTGCTAATGCATTAGATAGATTTGATGCTGTTTCTGATGGCTTCGTAGATGTGGAAGTGAGTCCTAAGGCTGCTGGCCTCACTCAGCATGTTACAGTGGGTTTAGGAGTAAAAAGTGAGATACATTTCCATACACAGCACGGGCGCTGGGTGTGGGGGGGACGTCTGCGTTGCACTGCTAGAATAATGCTGCCGTTCTGTTGAATAAATAAATAGATAATTCATGTTCCCAGCAGATGCCTCCAGGGGGTAAACAGACCCAGATGCTTAGAACAGCTCATCAGCTCACACCTCCGCCAGACACCAGAAACAAACCGACTCGACGGGCAAACAGTCTGCCACCAAAACAAAGGGAATCTCTGACTAAAGGAAGCATTAGCACTGAAGCTAATTATGTCACCACCTGAGGAGTTATCGGGGAAGGGTCAGGAATAAGTATGAAGTCATGCTGTGGAGATTTGACCGCATTAACGAGGATTATCTTACATCTGCATAAGGGTTAAACATTTATATATACTTTTTTTTCAGAACCAAAACTGATACTTCTAAGTAGTAGCTCCTTAAAATAAGGTAGATTGGTGCTTTTTCTTCAAGTGTAGAAAAAGTACCTTCTTCTTTGCCTCTGCCGTCATTTCAAAGCCCATACTTCTTTACTTTTACTTGAGTAAAGAAGTTTAGTCAGTACTTCTACTTTACCAGAGTATTTTTAAACACGAGTATCTGTACTTCTACTTGAGTAAAGGATGTGTGTACTTTTGCCATCTCTGCCTAACTACATGTATGGGACGACAGAATGTAAACTCTTACTTTTTGGGAGGCACCTGTCCCACGTTGACTCGAACGCAGATGACTTTGCGTGTTTGCATCCCCACGGAGCAGGAGGCGTCGTCACCCCGCGTTCGGCCGTTGGACGCGTTGGAGGCGGGGATGGAGGCGTCCTCGATGCACTGCCCCCAGGCGCCCGTCTGCCAGTGGTACACCGTGCACGGGTGATCGTTACAGCCCCTCACCTCCTGCAGGGCGCTGATGTTAGGGCACCGGACGCCTCCTGGAAAAAAAGACAAATTAGCGTCAAAGACTTAGCTGTCGTTCTGACGAAAAAATATGGCACGAATCAGTTGTGGGAGAATCTATGCTGGGGGGCACTTGGAGGTGTACTATTAAGATAATATAGATAAGATAAGAAAAAAGATAAGATAAGATACATAGATGAAGTTCACAGCGTAGTCACCTGTGTCAGGTGTTATCTGGGGAGGGGAGGGAAAACACAAAGACACAGGTGAACAGAATCAGGTAATCACACAGGAGGGAAAACACAGACAGGAAACAAACACACACATGACAGACAGGGGGTGAACATCCTTGAATGAAAAACAGGAAGCCGACAGTCCTAGACAATTCCAAAATAAAACATAAAATAAACAGATCCTAACACAACCAGCGACAAAGAAGGAGTTAATCACAGGTTGGCTAGCATTCCCATACTGTCATGCAGCCTACAAATTAGCTCAATTTTCTCTCGAGTCGTTGGAAAACAAACAATCGTGCAGCAGCATGGAGGGCCTCTTTGTTGGAGGATTGACAGATGATCTGACCCAGGGGGAGGGGGGTTATAGTTACAGATTTGGCCCCAGGTGTGAACACCATGTGACCTCCTTCACCTTCACCACCAAACCTGGTCATTTGCAGCAGCCATCAACCCCCCCGAGGCCAGAGCCAGCCATTAGCGCCTCAGAAACATCTGAAAGTCTTCCAGAGACGAAGAAGACGCGTCTGAGTCTGTCTGACCTTCACAGGGTCGCTGATAAAAAGATATTATTGGATTTCAGCGGGCGGCCATTCATCAGGCAGGAGCTCATTAAGTGTTCCAGAGACACTCCATTACAGCGGCCCTCGCTAAGTGAAGAGTTCATTGATAAATAGTCAATTACTACAAATGAAACTCAACAGGAAAAGATGCACAGCTCAGATGCAGATAACCTCCACCTGGTAGTCTTAGTGTTCATTAATAACACCGTGACTGCTTTGCACTCTTGTATACGTTCTTTTGGTCTATTATGGTTTATTCCGATGTATTCTGTATATTTTACACTGTTTATTGTATACTGTTAACATGTACTGTACATATTCAATGTTTATGTTTGTTTTCATTTGTTCCTGTTCATTGTCCTCACATATTACAGCGTGATGTAACTTTATGAATACATCATTTCCAGTTAACTCTAGTAAGTGAAACGACACAACTGATAGGAACGAAGGTTCAAAATGACATTTACACCAAGTTTAAAAAAAGAGTAAGCGACAAGAAATGAACCTTCCTGGTTTTTAATGGAGAACGATTTCAACCTTTGTTCGACTCCTGCACTACTTCCTGACCTTTGCTGCACACTGACGTCTCAGTTTGCTGCAGAGACCTGTCACATGATCTGTCACATGACGCTTCACTCAGCCCAAACACCATCAACCTTTCTGTCTGCACGCTGTCTACTCCCATCCATCACACCTAGCTAAAGGCTAGCAGCGCTAACAGCAGCCGGCTGTTCTGGCACGGCCTTCCTCTGTCAGAGGATCCATTCACATTACACACAGTGGGAACTCACAGTGGTGAGGATGGGCCAAAGATTTAACGCTTGAACGCTAAAAGATAAACGCTGGTGTTCTGCCAAACCAGATGCTTAACCGTATGTGCAGTTTTAACGAGGTTTAGTCAGTCCTCACAGTGTGATGATTGGCACCTTTTAGATATCTCACGCTCACCTCGGGGGTGAAACACTTCATGCAGGAAGTCTATTTCTATAAGAGACTTTCGTTTCTATTCTAAAGGCACGGGGATATTGTTGGGCATGCAGACTAAGGAGAAGAGATTACATCTGTCTACATCCCTCTAGTTATTAAACATGTGTTTTATACATAAAGTCACTTAACTTGACATCAATACTTCAACATACTCCACTCTGGTGTAGTTGAATAAATAACAGACAGGTTATAGTAGATGTTTGAGAATGTAAAGGCAAGTAAATTTAAATAGCTAGAAAAATGTGTTTCGCTTTGTTGAAAATCAAATATTTCTTATAGCAGTATTTCCAATTATGATGCTAATAAACCATTCATACGCCCACCACTCACCTGGGGGTTAAAACACTTAATGCAGGAATACCAGCACGTCTATAACTACTGTGTCAGAGGTTTCTTTCTATTCTCAAAGCACGGGGATTTTGCTGGGCCAGCAAATTGGCAGGGAAATAGATTACATCAAGGTAGAGACACTCCTACATCCCTCTAGTGATGAAACATATGGAGACTACGTCCTACATCAGCAAAAAACACGTCTAGGAACATCAAATATGAATGTACCGAAGATTGGATTGACCAGTGACAGCAGGGAAGGACCTTGAACAGAAGCAAAGGCAAAACCCTGGTGATTTTAAAAAGAGAGATTTTATAATGACGTTATCAACATTGTGCTTTCTGCAGGCGTGTGTTCCTGCAGCCTTTTCTTACCCTGCATCACAGTAACCCATGCCACTACCTTTGCCGTCGCTGCGGAGGAACACACAGAATCATTCATTGACATTTTGGGCTAAAAAAAGGCAAATGAGATCCACGACAAAACCTAAAATGACTGTGGTGACGTTATAGATCCGTCCGTCAGATACAGATCTTTGTGGAGAGCTGGGTCGGGGTTATCTTTGCTCATATCCAATGACAATGAATAATTGATTGAAAGGTCCATAAGAGTCACATATAAACCACTTAATGCACGGCTTGGTTGGAAAGTCGATTCTGATTGGTCAATTTGGACTTCCTGCCGCCTGTATCATAGAACCAGGTCCAGTCGTGTCAACCCGCAGAGAATAAATCAGGTCACATTAACATAAAGACGTATTGATTTACTGTAACTCATCAGAAAGACTTCTTCAATATTCATTTTTAGATTTGTGAAGAGCATGACAAATGTTCTTTTCCATGTAACCCTAACCCTGACCCTAGTGAGTACTTCCTGTCTGCTGCTCTGTCTTTTAACCTCTGTCTTTCTCTTGTTCTCTTTTTCTTTTCTTTACCCGGGACAGTTTAACTGTCATGAATCCAAATCCAAATATAAACATTTCAATTAAAAAAGTATTCCACTGTGTTTTCTGATGGAGGAAAATAAATGGGTTTTGATTTTGTTAAATTGACGGGACTTCTTTCAGCGGATTGATATGAATGCAAATAGTCGGCTTTTAAGAAACAACAAACTGCTGAATGTCCAAATTGACCAATCAGGAACGAGTATTCAACGAAACTCTTCCTTGTTCATGTGATGTTTTGGTGTTGTTGTTTTGTTGTTTTGTTTCTTTCCGTTAACGGTCAAGTGGGAACTTAGTATTTTTTGTACGTTTTTGTGTTTCTCTTATTTTCCTACGATACTGTTGTGATTGGCTGAGAATAAGAAAATATGAAGGACAGACCATCTTTTTCTATTTATTTATTATTTTGAGAAAGGGGCCGGTAATATCAGATTATTTTCTTCTCGCAGGATGTGAAGGTCTTGCATTAATGTCTCTCTGCACATCGGTCTCTACCTGTTTTGTCCTCCAGCTGCAGGACTTATTGTATGTAAATGTCCCCTCTGTAGGACTAAAGGTATTCTGATTCTGATGTCTTACCTTCTCCAGCGTTGTAAGCCAGGATGGACCTCGCTCTGGTCTGTTTTCCCTCTGTGTTTTTCCCGGAGCAGGTGTTGGAGCAGAGGGTCCAGGAGGTCCAGGGGCTCAGGGCACAGTCCTTTGGGCAAGGCACCTCGCAGAGGGCTGGCATCGGCAGGATGGCATCCCTGCAGAGCTGCCTCTCCACAAACTCTCCTGCAGAAGATTTAAGGTATTAGAAATGTAGCTATGGTCAGACGATACAAAGATATCCAGCTGAGAGTCATCACACAGATTTACATTTTCATCTGCGTGCTTTTACAGACCAACAAAGGTTAGGGTGTTAATTCAAAATGGAAAATGAAAACACAAACTCATCTGCAGGAAGATTTAAGGTATTAGACATTTCTATTTTTCAATTTAAATGATTTATCATCATGTAGCAGCTACAGTGTAGATATGGAGATGAATAACGGAAGTCCTCCTCCAACAGAGCAACATGAATATATATAGGACATAGAACAAATAAAACAGATCAAATAGTGCAAGAGAATGTTTTGAGATGTGCAAGTAAATACAAATAAGCTAGAAACACAAATCGTCCTGGCCTATTTTATGTGCTAAACGTGTTATTTTTTCAAAAGCAACAAAACTAAGCGTTTCGCAATGTTATCGTTAGCCGATTCACGTTATTATAAATCTATCAGTAATGTTTCACCCTGTGTCTGAATCTAAACGTTAGAAAAGGGAATGCTAACTTTGACTTTCTGGTCCCAGTTGTTCCCAATGTTTTCACACATGTTCAATCACTGCAATACATGCAATGGTCCTGACCCGTATGCATAATTTCCAGATGTTTAATCCTTAACGTCACTTAACTTGACATTAATACTTCAACACACTCCCATCAGAGTTAAGTGAATCAGACATGTTGTGAGTGGATGTTTGGGAATGTAAAGGCGAGTTCATATTTAAAAGCTAGATGTAATTGTGTTTGTGTTTTCATCACAGAGCTATCATTGTTGACACGCTAGAGGCTCAGTTTTTAAGGTTAAGCATGAGTTGAAGGACCATTACGTCTAACAGGACTGAAGGCAAAGGGTCTTAGAATAAACACCGGTTTATATTTGAGGGTTTTCTCTGGGATTTGTTGACAGTATTGATCGGCTCTGCAGGCTGTCCTCGGCCCAGCATATCTGTGAAAATCTCTTTGTGAAGGGCGGAGAGAACCAGTGACACCACGGAGACCCCGGGGAAAAACAGATCCATTTTCATCAGAAGGACACAACAAGAGATCAATACGAGTCAGGAGGAACTCTGAGGGAAGCCACATGGTGCTGGGGGGGGGGGGGGAATCATTAAAGTGTCTTTTTAAAACTGATGGCTGCCAGGATGTCTTTTGTTAGAGGAATCCATGAGATGACTCTCGATAAGTAAAGAGAACTGGATTCAACCAATAAGCAATCAGACACCCAGTTAAAGAGGTGGGGGGGGGGCTGATAACTATACATGCGTGTGTCTCAATCTGTGTCTTTCTATATCTACACTTGGTTGCATTCACACTGAAAATGGCAAAAAGGCTCGATGATCAACATATCGACTACAAAGCTGAAGTGGGTCAAGATGGCTACCTGCCTTCCAGACACACATAGAATAGAAATGCTTCACTTTTTGGTAAATAGAAGAGTTTCAGAGCCATTTAAAAAGGCCTTGTAGCATCGCAGCGCTTCAGAGAAAGCAGCATCCTTATCTCCGTTTCCTCAGACTCAAAGTCTTTGTGTAAAGTGTCTTTTTAAAACTGATGGCTGCCAGGATGTCTTTTGTTGAGGACTCCAGTTCTCGATAAGTAAAGAGAACTGGATTCAACCAATAAACAATTAGACACCCAGTTAAAGAGGTGGGGGGGGGGACTGATGACTATACATATGTGTGTCTCAATTTGTGTCTTTCTATATCTACAATTGGTTGCATTCACACTGAAAATGGCAAAAAGGCATCTCGACTACAAAGCTGGAGTGACTCAACCCACTTCAGCTTTGTAGTCGAGATGGTTTTTGCCATTTGTTTGGTAAACACAGACCTTTTCAATTTACATTTTAATTCAATAAAAGTACCGCTCTACCATTTCCACAAGAAGCCACCGTTTATTTCATTGGGTTTATTGAGCCGTCTGTAATGATTTGGTCCCACGAACGATAGCTAGTTAGCTAACACCTTGAATGTGTGGATTAAAATACCGAGTCCCTCCAACAGGAAGTTATTAAACCTCCAACAGGAAGTTATTAAACCTCCAACAGGAAGTAATTAGGCCCTAAAAAAGGGAGTTAAAATGACCCTTGTTGTCATTTAGGATGGAAGTTAGCATTCTTATAAGCTAAGCAAATAGTAACCAGGACAGTTCAAACATAACACCTGCACTGTTTTTACAAGACTTTAACCTGAACTCCCATCTGCACACTGATATAATATGTTTAACATGTTCATTCAAATGCTCAACGTTTTACTGTGATATCTTGTTTCAACAGTCACTTTATCACTTCATTTTAAAAACATTTTGTACCATTATTTAAATTTGTTATTCAATTTTGTCTCTTTTTTTTACCTTGTGTGAATCCTGTTTTGAACTCTGACCCTGTTGCTGCTATAAACGCCTGAATCTCCCCACGGGGATAAATAAAGTCCCATCTTATCTTATTTTAACACGACTACCAAGCACGTAAGACGCATTCGAGGAAAACGTTGAATTCCTGCCGTTTCCAGGGATAGAAATGCTTCACTTGTTGGTAAATATAAGATGTTCAGAGCCATTTAAAAAGGCCTTATAGCATCGCAGCGTTTCAGAGAAAGCAACATCCTTATCTCCATTTCCACAGACTCAAAGTGTCTCTGTAAACTCTCAGATCTGAGCAGGTGGAGTGATACGAGTTCTCCCTCAGCTCTGCAAGCTTTACAAAACCATCAAAGAGACCATTTTCTTTTCAGCGCTGCACACTTCAGACGAGTCAAACTGCAGCAGACGTTTCCTCTTTGCAATCCTGAACATCTCAGACGGAGGTAATGTGGAAGAAAGGAAGAGTAAATCCAGACTGACTGTGGAACTAATCTAATTCAACAATAACTCTGATTTAACTCTTTCAAAGGAAGCACCTCTCTAGCTGAGTGCCTCTCAGAAGATGGAGGGAGATGAGGTCACCTTCAAGATGCTCAACAGACATTTAAATAGATAAGAGTGCATGAAGGAAAGAAGGTATGGATGATTATTTAATATGATATGATGAGGGGTTAGCTAAATGTAGTCTATACAGTGTTGCAGGGATGTGGTATTCCTGCATTGGACCCTGAAGGCAGCATCTCCTGGTCCAATAGGATTTCTCCAGGAGAGGACTCTTTAAAGTAGAGACACTACATACTGATATACACCTGAACATCAGCAGGAGAGGACTCTTCAAAGTAGAGACACTACATAAAGATATACACCTGAACGTCAGCAGGAGAGGACTCTTTAAAGTAGAGACACTACATACTGATATACACCTGAACATCAGCAGGAGAGGACTCTTTAAAGTAGAGACACTACATAAAGATATACACCTGAACGTCAGCAGGAGAGGACTCTTTAAAGTAGAGACACTACATACTGATATACACCTGAACATCAGCAGGAGAGGACTCTTTAAAGTAGAGACACTACATACTGATATACACCTGAACATCAGCAGGAGAGGACTCTTTAAAGTAGAGACACTACATACTGATATACACCTGAACATCAGCAGGAGAGGACTCTTTAAAGTAGAGACACTACACACTGATATACACCTGAACATCAGCAGGAGAGGACTCTTTAAAGTAGAGACACTACATACTGATATACACCTGAACATCAGCAGGAGAGGACTCTTTAAAGTAGAGACACTACATACTGATATACACCTGAACATCAGCAGGAGAGGACTCTTTAAAGTAGAGACACTACAACTGATATACACCTGAACATCAGCAGGAGAGGACTCTTTAAAGTAGAGACACTACATACTGATATACACCTGGACATCAGCAGGAGAGGACTCTTTAAAGTAGAGGATGAGGAAACGTCACGTTCAACGCTCCGATGTGAACATTACTAAATTACTAAAAAAGATAATAAAGGTCTCAGCAGTGATTGGACGTCCTCCTCCTCTCAGCAGTGATTGGACGTCCTCCTCCTCTCAGCAGTGATTGGACGTCCTCCTGCTTCTTAATGAATTATCTTTCAAGGACAGGTTTCCTTTAATGTTTCAGCAGAAAGAGAATAAGGATAATGAGCTGCAGAGAGAGTCGGTGTGGGAGGAGGAAGAGGAGGAAGATGGTAATCACAGAAACAACATGGCGGCCGTGCTCACTGTGAATGGGACTCTGATTATGAGAATAATATGTAACCTGATGAAAATTCCCCCCCCCACCCTGTCTCCCCTGAGCCCTCATTAGCACAGACTGTGTTCAGGAATACATCCATAATTACACACACACACACACACACACACACACACGCACGCACGCACGCACGCACACACACACACACACACACACGCACGCACGCACGCACACACGCACACACAAACACATGCACGCACGCACACACACACACACACACACACGCACGCACGCACGCACACACGCACACACAAACACACGCACGCACACACACACACACACACACACACGCACGCACGCACACACACACACACACACACACACGCACGCACGCACGCACACACGCACACACAAACACACGCACGCACACACACACACACACACACACGCACGCACGCACGCACGCACACAGCACACACAAACACACACACACAAACACACACACACTCACCGTCGCTGTTCACACACTGCACTTGAGGGATCTGAGTTCCCGCCCCACACTCCCTCTCGTTGTCGGGGGTGCAGTCCTCCAGCCTCAGAACCAGCCAATCGTAGCAGCCGGGCTCCTCGCAGGGCACCGCCTCCACCAGGTGAGCGCAGGTACCTGTGCCCCCCGTCGGCTTGTTGGAGACCCTCCTCTTCCTCAGCTTGAAGCCTGTCGGAACAACAGAGAGAAGTACTCAGAATTGTTTTGTTGTTATTTTTTCCTGTCTTTTTGTGGTCATCACACACATTTTTATAATTTGGTGTTTAGTGATAGTTATTTGTCTCTTTGTGGTTATTTGGCTTCTTTTTGTGTCTATTTAAAGTCGTCTTTATATTTGTTGGGTTGTTTTGCGTCTATTTGTTTGAGTAAAAGTAGAAGTACTCAGATCTTGTACCTGAGTAAAAGTAGAAGTACTCAGATCTTGTTCTTGAGTAAAAGTAGAAGTACTCAGATCTTGTACTTGAGTAAAAGTAGAAGTACCAGAGTGTAGGAATACTCTGTTACAGTAAAAGTCCTGCATTCAAAATGTTCCTCAAATGAAAGTAGAAAAGTATTCTCATCAAAATATAGTGAAAGTAGCGACAGTAAAAGTAGTCATTGTGCAGATTGGTCCATTTCAGAATAATATATATGATATGTTTTATAATGATTGATCATGAAAGTGTTCTCAAAGCTGGTAAAGGTGCAGCTAGTTTGAATGGCTTTGTATACTGCAGGGTAGCTTGAGAATTTACTCCAGGTGGAACTAAAGTCTGATTTAAAACTTGATTATATTTCACATCATTCATCCACATCTGTGAAGTAACTAAAGGTATGAAATACATGTAGTGGAGGAAAAGTACTCCATGTACCTCTGAACTGTAGTGGAGGAAAAGTTCACAGGAGCATCAAATTAAACACTCAAGTGTTGAACAAACCTCAATTGTATTACAGTACTTGAGTAAATGTACTTAGTTACTTTACACCTCTGACAACAGGATGTTAATGACAGACCCCCCCCCCCCCCGGCTGTGATTTGACAGACAACATTAACTTCCCTCTGTGAGCTCTCATGATAACATTACGTTTAGCACGACGCTCCATTAATCCAGGGTTAGAAGAAGAACGTTGTTATTCTCCTCTAATTACCCCAGAGTTCCTAATCCATTCAGGGTCCTCTTCGTCTCAAGGGCAAGGACCCCATGACCCAGAGGGTGTTGGGGGGGTTATTTTATAGGGTTTTATATTGTTGCATCTATTCACTTGTCTTGTGTCTTATCTTTCCGAGAGAAATCATTATTTATTTTACTGTATTTGATTTGTTATTATCACACCTCGTACCTCCTTGTGTCTCTTAATCTGTTAACATGTTATATTTTGCTGCATGTATCTGTAAAGGTCTTAAAGGTCTCCTATCAAGCTATTTTTAGGCACATATTATGGGTCTCAGATATATACAAATATCTAAATAACATGTCTATGATGTGTTTTGCTCAAAATACC
Source organism: Dissostichus eleginoides (assembly GCA_031216635.1). NCBI lineage: Eukaryota > Metazoa > Chordata > Actinopteri > Perciformes > Nototheniidae > Dissostichus > Dissostichus eleginoides. Next base: position 246,582 of record CM062276.1, read on the forward strand.
AAACAGATCATGCATTTTAGAAATCCCTCATATCCCTCTGTTCCAGCTGTTAGAGACACGCTGATTTTGGGAGGAGGGGGAGCTAATGCCAGCTCCGTTAGACCCCCGTTTTTAGAGATGTGGGTACGGAGGAAATGAGATAGGGTTTTATTTATGTCACTTTGTGAGTCTCCTGACACACGGGGACACATAGTGATGTAGAGAAGACATCAGAGAGGGCATTGTGCACGATAGGAGACCTCTCACATCTGATCTGAGGGGAATTTCTTGTTGTTTATTTTTAACTTGTGATGTGTCGCCATTTTGTAAAGCACTTTGAGCTGTGATGTATGAAAAGTGTTATATAAATAAAGCTTCATTATTATTCTTTTATTATTAACTCCAGCCTTTCCAAGGTCACTTCCCCCCCCCCCTCTTCATCCTCACTCTGCTCCGGCCCGATAAGGACTCCTGGAGAGGCAGCAGGGACATTTTCTATTACATTTCCCCCTCAAAAACCTTTATTTAATCAGACGGGTGGGAACATGTGTCTGGAGCCTTTGATGGAGGCTTTATAAGAGGGGGGGGGGGGGGGTTTAAGGAGGATGGAGGATGGAGGATGGGGTGCAGGAAATTCAATTCTATCTGACATTTATCTGGCTATCTGCAGAGTGGTGTGAGCGGACAGCGATGAGAGGTGGAAACACTCGGCTGTGATGACCTGTGGAAACATGGCTGTGCAGAAAGTCTCAGGAGAAGGGGACAGAAAGAGACCCTCACTACTGCAGTCGACCGGTCCACCCAAAAACATGATGCATTACATGAATGCTCATCATGTGAACAACATCTTGTTCTTTTGTGTCTTTCTTAACACTGTGAGCCGTGTTCATGCTCAGCTCTCTGACTGCTTTCTGCACAGCCCTCCACTTTCAAATATAAT